>CM071870.1:9452289-9462654 GCA_036759665.1 Gynandropsis gynandra
ATATATATATTTTTTCATTTTTTTTTTCGACTCTATATGAAAACAAAAATGCAAGAAACAAATAAGACTCCGGAAAGGACTAGATCCTAATCTAGCTATTCCTAATCTAAGCCGTCTTTAGTCCCCGGCAACGGCGCCAAAAACTTGACGTGTGGAAAACACGAGTTATAATTACCTAGACCACTTCACCGCAAGTATACGGATCGTGTAGTACCAGGGTCGATCTCTAGGGACTAAGTGTGGCTAAACTAGGAACAAAACTCAACTAGGAAGGAAGGTGATATGAAAGGATGTGGTTCTAAGGGTCCTAAATCTAACCTAATGGAGACAACGAAACGAAGATAAGGGTGAACTAGATATGATGAGTACTACGGGTGTACGGGTTACCGGATATTGCATACATGAACGACTAAAGATCATAGATCTACAACCTACTCTTGACAACGGGAAATTCATGCTCTACTGTTGAGGAGTGATTCTCTCGAGCCTAAACCTCCTAACCAAGGATACATGCAACCCTGCCTCTCGACAGCCGATTAACACGTACTATGGCAGCATTAAGTCCGCAGTCACTATCCCTAAGTTGGCTAACCGACCGGTCAGATTCTCATTAGCCAAAACTTAATCTACTACTTAGCGGACCGGATTCGTTCCTTAACTTTCCAGCAAGGTTCGAGATCCATTGTTGTTGAGCGGTCTGCACTAACATATGATTGATATTGCTAAGCATAGAACCGTAATCAAGAGTGAAAATCGTAAAACTAAGCATTAAGAAAAGTCATCGTTCATACATACAAATCCAATAAACCCTACCCGCAGTAGGGACTCTACTCACTCATGGAATACATGAAAACAGAAGATGACATAATCCAATACATAGTAAAACCTTAAGGAACTCGATGCCTCGACCTTCCCTAATGCGTTACCGGTGTACGGAATAGTGCTTCTCCTCTTCTCCGATGCTTCCCGAGCTTTTTCCAGATGTTCTCCAGTGTTTTCTTCTCCTGTTTGTCGCCCCCTTTGCCCTAGATATGTTCTCTCCCTTTTATTTGCTCGTTTGAAACTAGATCTAAGTTTGTTACGGATCTCGCGGCCCGCTCGGGTAGTGATGTTACCCGGTCGGGTAAAGGGTTGCCCGACCGTGTTGAGCATTGCACCCGATCGGGTAGGAATCACCCGATCGTGTGGTCGAGGAGCCCGAGTCGCGTAAACTTGCGGGGCAGATTGACGAGTAACCGCCCGGGCGGGTGTTCAATTGTTGCCCGATCGGGTAGATGTTACCCGATCTCCTTGTTCATTTGCCCGGTCGTGTGGTTTTGCATGGATGAACCCCGTAGGCTTTACCCGAGCGGGTGGAGAGTGGTGCCCGATCGGGCACCCTTGCTCTCTTGATATTCTTCTTTTCCGCTCGTTGCTCGGGTGTTCCTTTGGGTTCTGGAGCTCGGTCTTGGTTCTGAGTAGATTTTCCTTCAGATCTTGTGGTTTTGTTCAGAAATCCTTCGTATTTAGCTCATTTAGGCCTTGTCGCCTAAAAACCTGAAAACCAATAAAACCGGTGTGTGAAGCTCAAAATAATATCGGATAAGTAAGTAGACGATGTAAGAAATATCCTAAAATGACATAAAAACCTATCCTAAATATGATACACTTTCAGTGTTATCAGGTCGCTTGAGTCGCATGGGTCAATTGAGTTGCAAGGGTCACTTGAGTCGGTAGAAGTCTAATGTATTCTTGATTGGTCATTTTTCAGGTGCCGCCAAAGTCAAAATTTATGTATGAATTCAAGCACATGGACAGAATGCCAAAGATCACCACCAAGTGTTATCCTCACGAGACAATAAAAAAGCTGAAAGGAATCTTAGATGAATATGAGTTGTATTACTTTGAGAAGGAGTCACAATTTAGACATTATTCCATTTCCAATGTGAGTCCACATTGACGAAGGTTCAAATGTCTTTCTCATTTCTTCTTTCATCTCACAAAAAACCATGACATCAAATGCTCCTACATAAAAAATTCCTTGCTTTCAAGACCGACAACAACTTCATCACGGAAAGGAAATTCCTTTTGCTTTCGAAGAATGGACAACTTGGTCGGCCATCCATCCGCTTTTTTCCGTTGAATTACTAGGTTTGTGAACCGAGTCATCAGATGCAAAAGGCTGCCCCATTAGGTGAAAACTTGGACCTCCCCTCTTCGGCCTAATAGAAATCTGTCCTACTAAATCACCCCGTGATTATACTGGACAATAAGAAGTTATGGTTCGTCTTAAATTGTGTTTCCATCTGGTACTCTATAGTGGAGCATGCACTAATTTCCGATTGAATTGTGGACCATATCTGAAAGGATGAGAGTCCAAAAGGGGTGATACATTCAGGCTGAAGAATTTCGACCGTGGAAAGGTGACCGCCGCACAAGTCAGGGAAAAGATTGTGAAGGCGAAGAATTCTGACGACCAGACGAGGTTGGCAACTTTGATGATGTTGGCGTAAGTAATGGATCACAAGCCTTCATCGGGGAACTTTATCAGCCATGATCTCATTGACATGGTTGATGACTTGGAATTTTGTGAAGGCTTTCGATGGGGCCTTTACACATTCGAGAAACTTATGGATACTTTCCACAAGCACGTTAGCAGGGAATCATTGAAACCAAAATGGTATTGTGGCGATTTCATGATCCCACTAATGGTAAGTTGTATATATTATTCAAATAAATTGAATGTTTGCATACTTTTTGCATTCTTATCATTTTGTTTTATAAATGTTTCAGTTACTTCCACAAAACCATCCTACGTTTGGGCGGAAAGAGATTGTATGTTGATGTTATGGATGCAGATCTATCATACCAAAGGATGTGCAAGAAGAGGGCTAAATCCAATTTTAACCCGAAGTGTGTTGACGTGATAAGGCAGATTGAAGATTCTATATAACAATTACACAAGGGTCACAAAGGTAACAAGGGTCACAAAGGGTCATAATGTTTATTTTTTATTTTTGCAGGATATTCGAAGTATTCTTCATGCTAAACACAAAGAAGAAGCTTTACTTTTTGATCTGGAGGATTACGAGGGTTGCCACGATACCGATGTTCGGATATGGATGAAACATCTACGTAGAAATCCAAAGGGTATTTGTTGGGAGGATATCCATAAGCAAGAACTGCAGACGTGAAAAATAACTCTTGGCGATCAAAAGAAGGGGAAAGGAAAAGGGAGTATGAGGAAGAAGAGCGTGGGTGAAAATGCAATAGAGGTTGTAGACGTTCTACCCATATCTGAGGATGACAAAGAGGAAGGATGGGTAGGTGTTGCTGAAGATGATGAAGAAAGAGAAGGAGATGTTGAAGGTGATGCTAAAGTTGAAGGAAAAGATGATGATGAAGCTGAAGTTGAAGGGGAAGAAGCTGCAGTCCCTCTGACACTAGAGCAGAAATGAATAAAGGAAATAAAAAAGTCGGAGAAAAAAAATCATCAACGCTACCTTCTAAGGGATGTCTAGTTTTATTTGCTTAATCCAAAATCAAAGGCAACAAATCCAACAGGTGCTAAAAGGAAAAATCAAAGTCTGTCGAGAAAGATGCCAACCCTGGACACCAATATTCCGGTCCTGTGAGAGATGATGATTTTGAATTCCTTCGATGTCCATATCCAGTGTTATGAAAAAAGCCAAGCGAAGAGCCGATTAAGTGAGAGACTGAAAATGATACTGGAGATGGCTCAGAAGAGGATTTGACAAACATTTTGAGATTGGTTGAAAATCTTACATCTGCCGCCAACATTCCTCCAATTGAATACATGTCTGAAGAGGTTACTACAGCGGTTGCTCTGTAGAAGTTCCACCAAGTAAGTAATATTTAGTGAAAAAGGTCATTTGAGTCAATTTGCATGGGTCGCTTGGATCTCAAGGGTCTCATAAGTCGTAGGATCGCAAAAGTCACATGGGTCACATGGGTTGCATATGCCCCATAGGTCGCAAGGGTCGTAAGGGTCGTATCAATGTAACGAATGATGAGTCTCATGAATGAAGTATTTTTTATGCAAATGCTGTCGTTGGTGTTCCTAAGGAGGTTCTTGTCGAGGATACTCCAGTGGGCCATGTCAAAGAGGTCGCCACTGAGGAGGTTCCTGCCGAGGATACTCCAGTGGAACCTGTCAAAGAGGTCGCCGCTGAGAAGGTTCTTGTCGTCGTTGAGGAGGTTCTTACCGTGGATACTCCAGTGGGTTCTGTCGAAGAGGTCGCCGCTAAGGAGGTTCCTGTCGAGGATACTCTAGTTGTTCTTGTTGAAGAGGTCGCCGTTGAGGAGGTTCTCGTCGAGGATACTCTCGTGTGTCCTATCAAAGAGGTCTCCGCTGAGGAGGTTCCTACCGAGGATACTTGAAGAGGTCGCCGCTGAGGAGGTTCCTGCCGAGGATACTCCAGTGGAACCTGTCGAAGAGGTCGCCGCTGAGGAGGTTTCTTCCGAAGAACCACCAAGTAAGTAAAAGTTTGAGTTGCATAGGTCGCATTGGTCACATGGGTTGCTATTTCCCAGTGGTCGGATGGGTCACCATTGTTGCATGGGTCGCATGAGTCACAAAAGGTCGCATTGGTCGCATGGGTCTCTATTTCCCATTGGTTGCATGGGTTGTCGTGGTTGCATATACCGCATGGTTGCATGGGTCGTAGGGTCGCATGGGTCGCAAGAGTAATGAATTAAATTTTATGCAGATGCTAGACCTTTATCGAAGGAGTTTGAGCCATATGCTGAACCTCCACCGGTAACTACACAAATTTTAAGACCACAGAAGGCAAGAAAGGAGCCATATATTGAACTTATACCGGCGAAAAGAGCAACAACAGGGCGAGGGTGAAGGCGAGTGAAAGCTGTTGGAGCAGAACCCACAGAAATTATAGTTCAAGAACTCGTAAAAAAGGTGGTTTAAGAACCCGTAAAAGACGTGGTTCAAGAACCAGTAAAAAAGGTGGTTCAAGAACCTGCACGGAATCGGTATTTTGTGTGGGAGCCCAAGAAATTGGAAAGGGGAAGGATAACCCGAGAGCATTCGTTCATTGACACTAACGGTATAAAATTGACTACACTATATATATTTGTAATGAGAACTCGCTAAGAGCGTTGGTGGAAATCTGACCTAGATTATCCTGGGGGGCCAGAGTTTTGGGAGATCTTATTAAAGGTTAATGTATGGCGTGAAGATGATGTAAGTTTTTTAACCCTTAGTCATGAAATTCACAAAGGTCACAAAGGTCATTTTGTGTCATATGTATCCATGTGTGTTATTTTTTTGCAAAATTTGGATGAGGCGTTGTCCGAGTTGTATAATTGCATGAGCACATTCCCCTACATATGTATTAGAATTATTACGTTTTTCTTATTGCTTTCATGCAGACGCTCACACTGTGGATGTACGAGGATATGGAATAATTGCCGAAAACTCTAACTGATTATTTGGATGGCAAGTATCCATTCAAAAGTAACTACAAACTAGTGAATCAGTATGATGGCTTAATCTCGATTCTAAACATTCCATCATCTGAAAGTCGATATGTACTTGTTCATTGGGTAGCCATGAAAGTGAATTTCAAAACCCGATGCATCACGGTATACGATTGCTAGAGCAGGATAAATGAATGCATATTGATCCGGTGATTGAGATGATAAGAACAACTATCCCCAAGATGTTCCGACTCAGAAGGTTTCCTTCTTTGGTTTCTGGAGAAGATAAATGACATTATGAGTATTATGAAGCAGAGGCTTTGATAGAAAAAGGAATCCAGAATGGAATGATTTTGAATCTGTCACAGAACAAAAGTGCGAGCAATATGGTGCTATGCCTTCAAATTCTTAGGAGCCGTTGTAATGAAAAGACGTGGGACTTTACCCTTAATTTGTGACGACAATGTTGCTTCCATGTGTGAGAAGATGGCTGCTCATGTATTTGGGAATAGAAGATGTGTCCCTATACCCCGAGTTTGATTCATATTTATTTGTAAATAACTTGATAAATTATTATTTTTTAAAAATTGATTCATATTATTTGTGAATAATTTGATTTGAGTAATAAAAAATTATTATTTTTTATAATAATAAAAAGAGTCGCAGGGGTTGCAGAGGGGTCAAAGGGTCGTAGAGGTACAAAGGTCAGAGGGGTACTAGAGTTGCATAGGGGTACAAGGGTCGCAGGGTCCAAGGGTCGTAGGGGTATAAGGGTTGCAGAGGGGTCAGAGGGTCGCAACGGTCAAAGGGTCGCAGAGGCACAAGGGTCGCAGAGGACCCTTGGACCCTGTGACCCTTGTACCTCCGCGACCTTGTACCCCTATTAAACCCTCGTACCCCTGCGACCCGTTTGACTTTTGTGATATGAATAAAGTTTAAAAAATAATTAAAATAATTTATTATTTACAAATAAAATTATTTACAAATAATATGAATCAAATTTTAAAAATAATAATTTATCAAATTATTTTCAAATAAATATGAATCAAATTTGAAGGATAACATGATGCAATATTTATCCCTCTGCGACCCCTTGGATCTCTGCGATCCTTGTTCCTCTGCAACCCTTATACCTCTGCAATCCTTGGACCTCTGTAACCCTTGTCTCTCTACGACTCCTGTACCTCTGCGACCCTTGTGACTGTTGTGATATGAATAAAATTTTTAAAAATAATAAAAACTAATTTATTATTTAAAAATCAAATTATTTACAAATAATATGAATCAAAATATTGAAATAATAATTTATCAAGTTATTTACAAATACATATGAATCAAATTTAAAAGATGACATGATGCGATGCCATTAGTCCCGGTGTACAGGGACACTCTCTGCGACCCTTGTACCTCTACGACCCTTGGACCCCTGCGACCCTTGTCTTTCTACGACCCTTGTTCCTCTATGACCCTTGGACCTCTGCAATCCTTGTCCCTCTATGACCCTTGTCCCTCTGTGACCCTTGGATTTCTGCGACCTTTGTCCCTTTGCCACCGCTCGACCTCGCAAACCCTATCGGAAGGGTATACGACATCACCCAAGTTACATCAGTAGAAATGATTAAAAATCGAATAAATAATCGAAGTGATATATGATAAATCAATTTGAGGTCACTTACCAATGCATCTACGATCAGATTTGATCGCGTGGTTGGTACTGTGAAAATCGTTTGAGCAGAAGAGTATGACCTTGATTCTACGTATGATGTTGATATAGATGATGCATATTGTAGATTACACACATCCAATTTAAACATTGTCGTGTTGTTGTCCCTCGTTTTCCCGTCAATATGCTCATCGAAGAAGTTCTTCGGAATGTCCTGTAACAAAAAACGAAAATAACGTCGAATCTGTACATTCTATACATGTAACATATCGACAAAGAGACAGATGAAGGAGATTACAAGGTAGTTCTCCAGATAGCTCAGATGAATAATTTGGATGAAATAAGAGAAATATGGCATTTTCGAAGTCGGGAGATTGTAAGTGTTAGAGCGAAAAATGGGGAGTAAGAGTGTATCGTTATTCGAAAAAGGAACCAACTGGAATTCGAAAGGACATGATCCTAGCATCGAATCGACGCCAGATGGAATTCGAAATGACATGACCACATAATTATGTTTTTTTCAAATTCTGGTGAAAAGTTCGGCAAAAATTTTGGTGAAAATAATACGTGTACAATGCCAAACTAATTTATGAGCCGCATGGTGAAAATACATTCACAGCATTGCATGGGTCGCTTAGTCGCATGGGTCGTTTGGTCACCTGGGTCGCTTGGTCGCGTGGGTCGTTTGGTCACATGGGTCGCTTGGTCGCATGGGTCTGATATATGGATCATTGATGCGAACTCGACGAATTTGTGGATTTAAAATGATAAAAGGAAAAAAACAATCAAAACAATACATTTACAACGTCAAACTAATTAATGTCAATTGAGGGTCGCATAGGTCGTTTGGTCGCATATATGGATCAATAGATGCTAACTCGATGAATTTGGTTGATTTAAAAGGATAAAAGGATAAAAACCAATCAAAATAATACATTTAAAATGTCAAACGAATTAATTCCAATTGAGGATCGCATGGGTCACTTGGTTGCATATATGGATCAATAGATTCTAACTCGACGAATTTATGGATTTAAAAGGATAAAATGAAAAAAAACCAATCAAAATAATACATTTACAATGTCAAACTAATTAATGCTTGAGGGTCACATGGTCACATATATGGATCAATAGATGCGAACACGACGAAGTTACGGATAAAAATGATAGAAGGACAAAAACAAATCAAAACAATACATTTACAATATCAAACTAATTAATGCCAATTGAGGGTCGCATGGGTCGCTTGGTCGTATATATGGATCAATAGATGCTAACTCGACGAATTTATGGATTTAAAAGCATAAAAGGACAAAAACTAATCAAAATAATACATTTAAAACGTCAAACTAATTAATGCCAACTGAGGGTCTCATAGGTCGCATGGGTCGCTTGGTCGCATATATTGATCAATAGATTCTAACTCGACGAAAATGGATTTATAAGGATTAAATGACAAAAACTAATCAAAATAATACATTTAAAACGCCAATCAATGGTTAAAATAGATTATGACCCATGTTTCCCAAGTAGTGTAGAATGAATGCTTTTGTTTCAAAGTGATAGTAGTGTTTTAAGAGTCATATGTGGTCGCATTGGGTCGGATGGGTTCCTGTTTACTTGATTCTAATTAATCCAATAGAGGGTCGCACAAGGCTCACATGGGGTCGCATGAGTCGGATGGGTTCCCGTTTAAACTTGATTATAATTTAATCCAAATGAGGGTCTTATAAGGGTCATATTGGGTCACACTAGTCGGATGGGTTCCCGTTTAAAATTGATTGTAATTTCTTCCAGTCGAGGGTCGACGATTTTTTAGATTTCACTTAATTACGAAAAATGGATGAAAAATAAGATATTTTCAATGTTTAAATATTGATTTATTTATAATGATTGACAAAGATCATAAATGTGTCAAAGGTCACAACGGTTACAAAAAAAGGAAAGAAAAAGAAGATTGCAAAAGTTAAAAAAGTTAAAAGGAAAGAAAAAGTTTACATAAGGTCTCAAAGGTCACAAGGTAAAGAGAGTCGTGTGTGACTCAATGCATCTCCAAGTTCACCTCGTGATCTTAAGTACCGTGGGTACAAAACAATGTCTGAGTCTGCCGATTACCAAGACCTTATGTTGTGCAGATACAACAATGTTCTCCATCCACGTTATAATGACTTGTGTGTATCTGCATAGAGTCTGAGTTCGACAATTACCAAGACCTTGAGTAACACATAGACAACACGATGCCCTGCGTCCACCATGTGACCTTTGTGACGAAGGTTAGAAAGGTCACAAGTTAACAAAGATTTTTCAAAGAATTTAGGGTTAGAGACTTAGACAAAAAGATGAGAGAGATGTGATTCTCCCGATTCAATCTCATCTCAAATGGGTATGATGGTGAGACTTAAAGAATTTGATAAACCTTTTAATATAGGGGTAATAGAGTCGATGGACAGAGAGTGTCGAAAAGACAGAAGTCTGAGATCGAAACGACGTGTCACAAGGGTCTTGAGTGTGACATTCGTAAAAAAAAATATAGCTAAGGTAGGAGTCTGACATTGAAACTCTTCTCGCAAGGGTCACATGTGTCCCATGGGTCGCAATGGCCACATGGGTTGCAAGGGTCACAATGGTCATAATGGGCGCAAGGGTCACACTCGTCACAAAGGTCACAAGGGTCGCAATGGTCGCAAGGGTCGCAATGTGTGCAAGGGTCGCATGGGTCAAATTAAAATGAAGAATTTTTCGAATTATAACGAAGAAAGTCACAAAGGTTTAGTCTAAATAATACAAATAATATATGATAACACGCAATCCGTTATAGTTTTTATATCATTCTTAGGTCTAGTTTAGAGTAGATTATTCATATTTCATTCATTTATTGAGTATATTCGGAGACTTTATCCACATTTCGTGTTTTGCGTAGGAAACGAAGACACGAGAAGAAACACGAGTGCTTTTGGCAATCTAACCCCGGAAACGTAGGTTCAACTTGTGCGAGACGACGGATGGAAGTGAGCACTCAAACACCGAGCGAAAGGAGCGGAAACAACACCTCAAGTCATGCCCGCTCGGGTGGATTGAGAGTGCCCGGTCGGGTTGATAGCTACCAAATATCCCCGTAGCTTTACACGACTCGGGCACTCAAGGAACACGACCTGGGAGGTGTGCCCGCTCGGGTCCATTTGGAGTGCCCGCTCGGGCTCATTCATGTCAAGAAAACCCCGTAGGTCTACACGACTCGGGCTGATGAAGCACACGAGCGGGTATGG
>CM071870.1:9463291-9473992 GCA_036759665.1 Gynandropsis gynandra
ACTCGTGATAGTATCTAAGACCAATGATCTTGTTAGAACTTCATTGCATCGTTGTGTGACTCTCGATACCCATGGTGCTTAGCCATAAGTTTATTCTCTTCGATTTAGTTTAGTTTAGCTTAATCACAATCCAAACTTTAGCCATCTCACACGTCTATTCAATTAGTTTAATAGCTCATTAGTCGCATTAACTCCTTGTGTTCGACCCTAGTTACTACACGGTCCGTATTCTTGCGGAAGCGTTAGTCTAGGTTTTTATTACTTGATATAACGCACATCAATATAATATTACAAACTAATAATATAAATAATATAATATTACACATTAACAAACCTTTCTTTTTTTGAAGTTGGCGTTGTTTCGGTTGTCACGTTCCAAACATTGCCAGTGATACTGGCATTTGAACCCATTTGTCTCGACAAAGATGGGGTTTATCTCGACGAAGATGGAGTTTTTCTCGAAGAAGATGGGGTATTTCTGCGAGCCTCGCCGGATCCAGGATAACGATTCTCTTTAGGCCTCCCACTTTGTCTTTTCTCAGCCAACATAGGAGGTATAACCATAACTTGAGAATATTGAGGAGGAATGTTCCAATCACTGCAATCAGGAACATGATACATGGTTTCTTAATAAGCCAAACACCATGTCTCCCGAAGGTAGTATGTTGAACATAGTTCTGGTATCTTGTGACCTTTACCAACCTTATGTGAAGCGGCAATTGCGTGATTGCATGGATACTTATCCATATGAAACATTTTGCAGTCGCACGTTCTTTTTTGAAGACTCACTATAGATCTTCCAACCATCTTATTTCTCACCTCATACTCATCACTTAGTCTGTTCAATTCAATAACCTCATACTTGGATGATTGTATAAATAGTTCATGTAACATTTTCTCAACATAAGGTGTTAACTTTTGAGAATCATCACCGATAGTTGCTTCTAACCTATACCTATTGAACCATTCCACTGTCTTTCCCAAACAAATATCTAAAATCCCTAGGATCAAATTTGTTTTTACTTATTCGACGTTGAATTTATTGGCTTGGCCCCATTAGTGGTTAATAAGTTGTACCTTTCACCCTTGAATTTGCATCTTGCCCACTTAACGGGATCAAGTTCCTCTTTCTATAAATAATTTGCAACATTAGGATACCTGCGCAAAGGTCACAAAGGTCAAAATGGTCACAAAGGTCACAATAGTCACAAGGATTGCAGAGGTACAAGGGTCACAGAGGGGTCAAAGGGTCGTAGAGGTACAAGGTCGCAGAGATACAAGGGTCGCAGAGGTACAAGGGTCACAAAGGTACATGGGTCACATAGGGATACAAGGGCCGCAGAAGTACAAGGGTCACAAGGTACAATCTCGCAAAGGTCTAAAAGGTCAAAAAGGTCAAAAAGGACAAAATGGTCACAAAGGTCATAACAACCACAACAGTCATATTTGTACCTGGCCTTCAAATCATTTAGTAGCACTTCAAATTCGTTCACTGTGTATGTTGCTGCACATTTGAAGAACATTTCCACCACACTATCACCCTTTGATGTCTTTCTTCCATGCCCTTTATTGACATACCTCTTTATATTTTGTGATATATGACACGCACAAAATCCATGGTCAACTTGTTTATACACTTGTTTGACTGCTTTGATCAAGCTTTTGTGGCGATCAGATATCACAACGACATCACGTCCATCTGGTATAACCTCTTTCAACCTTAACATAAACCACGTCCATGATTCGTCTTTCTCTCTTCGACTACTCCCTATGCATTAGGATATTGGTGATGTTCACCATCTTGCACGGTCGCCACAATCAATACTCCCTTGTACACTCCTGTAAAAATGTTGCATCCACAGCAACCACTTTACGCATGTATTTCCATCCTGTTATAGCCGCTCCGACAACCATAAAAAGGTATTTGAAGCTTTTTCCATCCTCGTCGAGCTGAAGATTTGCGACAGATCTGAGATTTCTTTTTGTAAACTTGTGCAATCACCCTGGAAGCCTCCTATAATGTTCAAAGTCATCACCACAAATCTCCTTTTAAGCACCGCATTTGCCTCTTAATGCCATCAAATACGATACACTGGCACCGTACTTTGCTTTTACACGTGCCATCAATTCTTTTGCTGGGGGTGTTTAATATTTCCCGGCATATTCCTCATTCAAATAATCCTTAACCAATTTCGATGTACCCTTTGTAGCTTCTGTCGATATAGATACAAGTGACTAGTTATGAATGGGATAGAGTGTTCTAACACTAAACCGTTTGTGTTAAAGTATTTTGATATTAAATGGTGTGTTGAAGTTTCATGTTTGAATAGGTAAAAAATAAAGAAATCAAAGACCAACAAATTGGAGAATATCAAGGGAGCTAAAGACATGGAGATTTGTTAGAGAAAATCAAGGAGCATGAATTATGGAGATTTGTTAGCAACAAACACATCAAGAAGACCTCTATATAAAGAGTGTTGGTCCTGTGAATGAAATGAAGACTTCTTCATTAGAAAAGAGTGTGCCTAAGAGTCTAGAGAAAAGTGTGAGCTTAAACGGAGAAACTGAAATAGTGTTTCTTTTATTTAGTGAGTGTATTTATACAAATCTTAGATTTTGTATCTAGAGGTTTGTGGGAGAGTGATTCTTAGAGTCATTCTATAACCTAAAGCTATTGTGAGAATAGTCTTAGGCGGTCACATACGGGGTGTGTGATGTTTGGGGCTTGGAATTTGAATTCAAAACAGGTAGAGACTCAGGAGGAGTCTGAGTCTATATTCAGGTGTATCTGGAAGACCATTTGAATTAAATAGGAAGTCTTTTAGAGTTTTAAAACTCCACCAAAAAGTCTTGGCCATCTACTCTTTATTGTTTCAATTGTTATCAGAGCTGGAGACAAACAGGATCTATACTCGTATTGCAAGCCCGTAATACTCATCTCCTCCAATTATGGGTATTGGAAGGTTAAGATGAGAGCTAACTTTCATGGCATAGATTAAGATGCATGGGACTGTGAGGTATGGTTGGAATCCTCCAATGGTGATCGATGACAAAGGCAATGAAAAGGAGAAACCGCTTGACCAATGGACGTCGACCGAGAAGAGATCATCCACATACAATGCAAAGGCATTAGCTTATTTGCCTCAGTGGAAATGGATGAAGTTAAACAAATACAAGGTTGCGAATAAGCTAAAGATGCTTGGGACACACTTGAAACAATTCATGAAGGAACTGTAAGCGTTAAGAGGACAAGTTATGTTACATTCTACGGTGTAATAGCAAGTGAAGATGAACAATTGTTTGAAGAAAATGATGATGATGAGATGACCATGAAAGAAATATACGAGAAATGTATTGAAATAGGTCAACTAAATTTGAAGATTCTAAAAGAGAAGAATGCTGCTGAGTGACAATTAAAAGTTTTCACGGAACAACTTATAAAAAAAGAGGATGAGGTGAATCAAATCTCGAGTCAACTAGAAGAAACAAAGAAGAATTTGAAGTTGTTATAAAATGGAATGGAGAAGCTGGACTATCTGTTAACAATAGAAAAAAGAGATTCAAATGATTATGGACTTGGTTATAAAGGAGAAAGCTCGGGAAATGAAGAAAAATTTGTTAAAAGTGAAGTTTTAACCAAGACAGAAACACCTCAGATCTCACAGAGTATACCTCCAGCACATGTGAGATCCAAATATCAACAAAAAGAGCAGAGAAGATGTTACTACTGCGAGAAAAAGGGTCACATTCAGATCAATTGCTATTAAATGAATTATTATGACTGGAAACCTCGGAGGTATTCAACAAAAAGAAGAGGACAACAAGGAAAAGATGGAATCAATTTCAATCACGACAGTCTCAAGGAAAGTCACGAGGATGGAATCAATCATAATGGTCCCAAGGTAAGTCACAGCAACACCAAGGTAAGTTTCCTTTTTGGTCAACACCTATTGTTAGACAAATATGGGTTAAAAAGGATGAAAGATATATGACATTAATGAAGTCAAACAAATTTGGGTTAAAAAATCGGATCTCAATTGCAATGTTGTTTTCACCTCAATACAAAATGAGCAAGATTATATGTGGTACTTTGATAGTGGGTGCGCAAGACCTATAACAGGTAATCTTAGTTTGTTATCAAATTTTAAAGAAAGTACCAAAGGAGGAAGTGTAACCTTCGGTGACAGACGTAAAGGAAGCATAAAAGCAAAAGGTGACATTATAGCAATTGGACAACCAAAGCTAACTAATGTAAATTTTATACAAGGACTTCAAGAAAATTTGATCAGTATTAGTCAGCTATGTGATCAAGGGTTACGTGTCTCTTTGTCACATGAGAAATGCAATGTCACAAATGAGGATGGTAAGAATGTTCCAATCGGAAAAAGAGCATCTAACAACTGCTATATTTGGACAGAAGAAGTGAAGTGTTATCATGTTACACAAGATCCAATTCACCTTTGGCATCAACATTTAGGACATGTTAATTATCGAACTATTATTAAATTGTCTAATTCTAGGTGGATTCGAGGTATGCCCAGGATGTCGAAGATAAAGAATGTTATTTGCAAACCATGTCAACAAGGTAAACAAGTTCGAATAAATCACAAGAAGATGCCGCAAATCAAGTTTGTGTAATAAACTTGGTATTTCACATGAATATTATGCTCTGAAAAACTCCACAAAAAATGGATTTGTAGAAAGAAAAATAGAACCTTGCAGGGGATGGCTAGGGCAATGTTGCATGGTAAGGAAGCTGCACCTCGATTCTGGGTAGAAGCCATAAAAATGGAGAAAACACCATATGAAATATGAAAAGACAAGACACCAAATGTCAATTATTTTCATGTGTTTGGGTGTAAGTGATACATACTCAATGATGGAGAGTATCTTGGTAAGTTTGATTCAAAGAGTGATGATGGTATGTCTCTAGGCTATGGTACAAATTCAGTATCTTTCGAGTATATAAATTTCGTACCAAGACTGTTATTGAATCCATTAACGTTGTATTTGATGAAGACAATCAAAACTCAGACTCT
The DNA here is from genome assembly GCA_036759665.1 of Gynandropsis gynandra. Classification (NCBI taxonomy): domain Eukaryota; kingdom Viridiplantae; phylum Streptophyta; class Magnoliopsida; order Brassicales; family Cleomaceae; genus Gynandropsis; species Gynandropsis gynandra. Next base: position 9,468,331 of record CM071870.1, read on the forward strand.
GTTGTTAAAACTGTAGCTCAGTTATAAACATATATGCTCAATATACCTGTGGATGCCGAAGGTTCACCTATGAAACAAACTGACAACCTAGAAACAAGAATTAATGAGGAGAACTCAGCAAGAGAGATGGAATAAGAAATCAATTCAACTCAAGTACATAAAAATCATTCCATAGCAGACGTCATTGGAAATTTTCATGACACAAGAAGAACGACGAATAAACCACGTCTCGACTACAATGATTTGGTAATATTCGTTTGCTTTACATCTCAACATAAACAAAAAGAAATGTTAAAGAGTTGTTGAATGATTAGTTTTGGATCCATGCATACCAAACTCAATAGTTTTGGAATTAGAGCAATTTGAACGTAATGATGTTTGGTATCTAGTTCCTCGACCTACTGAAACCAATGTGATTGGAACCAAATAGATCTTCAAAATAAAACTGATGAAGATGGTCAAATTACTAGGAATAAAGCATGACTTGTAGCTCAGACATATACACAGGTTGAAGGGATAGACTTTGATGAAACCTTCGCACCAGTTGCAAGGCTAGAATCTATACGATTGCTACTTGGAGTTTCTTGTATTCTTGGCTTCAGGTCAATCAAATGGATGTGAAGAGCGCATTTTTGAATGGAATCATTCAAGAGGAAGTACACGTTGAACAACCTCATGGTTTTGAGGATCACAAACATCCAGATCATGTGTATCGACTTAAGAAGGCGTTATATGGATTAAAACAAGCACCAAGGGCATGGTATGAGAGGCTGGCCACGTTTCTCATCAACAGAGGATACAAGAGAGCGAGTTGATCGAACTTTATTTATTCATAAATCTGATAATCACTTACACATTGTTCAAATTTATGTTGATGATATCGTTTTTGGTTCAACATCTCAAAAGAAAGTTTATTGGTTTGTGCAAACCATGACAAATGAATTTGAGATGAGTATGTTCGGAGAACTAAAGTTTTTCCTTGATTTGCAGGTGAAACAATTGGATGATGGAATCTTCATATCACAAAGCAAGTATGCACATGATTTAGTGAAGAAATTTGAAATGGACAACAACAAAACTGCTCACACGCCTATGTCTACAACTACCAAATTGACAAAGGATTCCGAAGGAAAGGATGTAGAACAAAAGGTGTACCGAAGCATGATAGGGAGTTTACTTTACTTAACTGCAAGTAGACCTGATCTAGCAGCAAGTGTAGGAATTTATGCATGATATCAAGCCAACCCAAAACGATCCTGTCGTCAAGCCGTAAAAAGAATAATTAAATATGTGAAGGAAACTATTGAGTTTGGTATATACTACACTAAAGATACTAATTGTGAGTTGGTAGGTTATTGTGATGTAGATTGGGGTGGAAATGCTGATGATCGGAAAAGCACTTCTAGGAGATGTTTCTGTCTTAGAAATAATCTTATTTTATGGTTTAGTAAGAAACAAACTCTACATCCCTATCCACGATAGAAGCGGAACTCATTTGGATGAACCAAATACTGTCAGACTATGGTATAGATTCTAAATTTTTCATTGCTCATTGTGATAATACAAGTGCTATAAATATTTCAAAGAATCCAGTACAACACTCTAGAACAAAGCACATAGAAATTAGACATCATTTTCTTAGAGAGCTTGTTGAGAAAAGGCAATTACTAATTGAATATGAGCCTACGGAATGACAATTGGCTGATATTTTTACCAAACCTCTGGACATGAACCGCTTTGTGAAAATGAGAAAATATCTTGGTGTTTAAGAGCTTTAATTTAAAAAGAAAAGGGTAAAGAATGTGCTTTATTGTTTGAAAAATATGTTAGTAGGAGTATACTTACGCTGATATTGAGGTACACCTGGTATATTGGAAAAAGCTTTTAGTGAACAGATTGGAACAACACTCATACACCCCGCTATCAAGAAAGTACTTGAAAATGTACAATAGTTGATAAGAGTGCAATGGAATTGGCTCGGGTCTAAGTGGTGAGGCGGATATCCAATTTTGACGCCTTAAGGGAAAAAGGTTAGTCTTATAAAAAAGGCAATAAATAAGGAAAAAGATGAAAGAACAAGGATATTCAAGCATTCATATGCAAGAATAAACAAAGAAATGATGATAAAATTACAAAACCTACATAATCCACTATGATTTGATCATGAGAGTATACCTACAAGGTAGCATGAGTCTAAGTGGTGGGGAAATCTGTCAATTTCGATGATCTAGAAGTCCAGAGTGTTTGTTCTTAATCAGGTACAAGATTTTATTTTCATATACTTCGGTTGTACTTGGTGGATGTGTTGAGTATATTTATGATGAAAATTTCTTTTCAATTGAGAATATTTGGAAAAGAAATGTTTGCAAAAGTGTTCTTGAATGGTTTTGTGGTAAATGTCATCTAAATTGAAGTGAAGTATCGCATTTCGGGTAGAAATTGTTTGTGAATATTAAATAAAGGAAATAAAAAGTGATGGGATTAAAAGGATAATTAAGTTCGATACTGCATGCATTGTATATCATTTGAATGTGAAAGTTGAAATTCTTTGTACGAACGAAACTCTAATCCAATGGCGTCGAAGAGAAAAGATCAATCTTCTGCGGGACTGTTAAGAAGTTGAAGTCAAGTTGCTGATAAGGACTACAAGCAGTATTGTTTTTCCCGATCTTTCTTCTCCAATTTTGAATTTGCTTTAATGTGAGTCTCATGCAAGGGGAGAAATTTTTTTCTTATACTCACATAAACAGGGGGAGAAAAATGTACTAGTGTAGGCGTAATTGTTACCTATACAGGCAGAGCTGAAGACATGCAGAAGTGAACAATAATAATCGTGGATAGTCTGTGCTTGGTCCTTCAAAGATATGGATGATGCGATGATGTGTTTGTTTAAGTATATGATAAAAAAGGGAGAGATTGTTAAAGTATTTTGATCTTAAATGGTGTGCTGAAGTTTCATGTTTGAATAGGTAAAAGATAAACAAATCAAAGACCAACAAATTGGAGAATATCAAGGGAGCTAAAAATATGGAGCTTTGTTGGAGAAAATCAAGGAGCATGAATTATGGATATTTGTTAGCAACAAACACATCAAGAAGACCTCTATATAAAGACTGCTGGTCCTATGAACGAAATGAAGACTTCTCCATCAGAAAAGAGTGTGCCTAAAATTCTAGAGAGAAGTGTGAGCTTAAACGGAGAAACCAAAATAGTGTTTCTTTTACTTTGTGAGTGTATTTACGCAAATCTTAGATATTGTATTAGGGGTTTGAGGGAGAGTGATTCGTAGAGTCATTCTATAACCTAAGGCTATTGTGAGAATAGTCTTAGGCGGTCACATACGGGGTGTGTGACGTTTGGGACTTGGAATTTGAATTCAAGACGGGTAGAGTCTCAGGGGGAGTTTGAGTCTGTATTCAGGTGTACTTGTAAGACCGTTTGAATTAAATAGGAAATCCTTTGGAGTTTTAAAACTCTACCAAAAATTCTTGGCCATCTAATTTTTATTTTTTCAGTTTGGAATTTGGGATTGCTGTCACGCGTAATTTCCATTTACAACCAGTGTCGGCAAACTTGCATTGTACTTCCCAAAGCTTTGAATCAGATTTCAATGTTCTATATATAAAACAAGCTTCAATTGTACAATTCCTTACAAATGCATGTACATATTTCTTGCTATCAAACTCTTGCCCAAATTTAAGATGCAATCCATCTTCGAACTCGAAGATATTATTTTCACTGTTTGCCTTCTCGTGAACTTCCATTTTCAAATTGTTCTCACCACCACCATCCTTATGCTCTGTTGGCACATCAAAATCAAGTTTATTACTGCCACAAACAACTTCATCAACTACCACATTAAAGGCACACCCACCATCTTTTCTTAACCCGATGGTATGTTCACTATCAAAATTCTCTGAATCCAAAATATTTATTGTTCCGTCGGATTTACTCTCAACTCTACTTTTGTTATTTGGACATAAAATAATACAATCATCATAATCTATAACACCTTCATCCCCCCTTCTCTAACAATGCTTCCAAAAGGAGGAATTAGAGGTTCAACTTTCCTCTCAAGTTTAATTTCACACGTCACACTTGCTGATTTTATCTCCACATACAACATTGGTGGAATTCCTCTTATGCGATCGAACAGATAACAAATAAGATGCTTGTCTTCATTATATATGTTGGCTTCCTATTTTCACAAATATTGGGCAAATAGCTTAACTTCAACTTTGTTGTATTTATTCCCACCATAATCCCTGCGCATAACTCATCAATAAGTTGCTGGTATGTCAGACTAACCGAAGGACAATAGAAAAATACTCATTGGTTTTCCTGAACTCTACCAACCCATTCAGATTCTCCATTTATGTTTTCCCATTTAACATCATACAAAAAATAAAACAGTGTGATTTTCTCATCCTCCGAATCTATTACACATGTAAAAAAACATAACAGAGGGTAAATTCTGTGACCCACTGCGACCATGTGTTTCAAATTCACAATTACCCAGTGCGACCGTGAGACTCGATGAGACTCTGTAACCCAGTACGACCGTGCGATTCGATGAGATTCTGTGATCCAATGAGACCGTGTGACTCGATGAGACTCTATGATCTAGTACGACCGTGCGACTCGATGAGACTTTGTGACTCAGTGCGATCGTGCAACCCCTTTGTGGCCTTTATACCTCTGCGACCCTTGTACCTCTGTGACTCTTGTACCCATGCGACCCCTGGACCCTTTTACGACCCTTGTACTTCTGCGACCCTTGTACCCCTGTGACTTTTGTACCCCTCTGACCCTTGTACCCCTATGACCCTTTGACCCTTTTGCGACCCTTGTACCTCTGCGACCCTTGTGCCTCTTTGCGACCCTTATACCTCTGCAACCCTTGTATCTCTGCGACCCTTGTGCCCCTTTGCGACCCTTATATCTCTGTGACCCTTGTACCTCTGCGACCCTTGTACTTCTGCGATCTTTGGACCCTTGCGACCCTTTGACCCCTTTGCGACCCTTGGACCTTTGTGACCTTAGACCTTTGCGACCCTTCGACCTTTGTGACCCACTACGACCATGCAACGATGAGACTATGTGACCCAGTGCGACCATGCGACTCGATGAAGTTCTGTGACCTAGTGCGACCGTGCGACTCGATGAGATTGACACTCATTGCGATCATTTGACATTTCAATAAATATTGACTACATTAATATAAGAATCGTTTTGCAAAAGGGAGAATAGAATCTATATATATCACTCACTACTCACTCGGATTATGCAATTCACAAAAGAACTAGGAAAAACTCACTAGAAACACCTAGTTTTTCTAGAGAATGTGCTTAATTGTAAGCTTCTTTGTTGAAAATTAACGATTTCAACCTATTCGTGGCGAATCTGATGCCGATTTTAAGCTACCCGCGACGATTTTGATGCTGATTTTAAGCTACCCGCGACGATTTTGATGCCGATTTCAAGGTACTCGCATTGAATCGATGTGGTGTGGGAGAACAGTAATTTTCGCACCACAGAAGAGAGAAATCGATGTGTTTTGAAAAAGAGAGAAAAATTGTCGATTAATTAAAAGATAAAGGTAATATAGAGTTATTAATATTTTAAAGATAGATTTGAAATTGATATTTTTTTTATGAAAGAG
>CM071870.1:9484365-9505327 GCA_036759665.1 Gynandropsis gynandra
TCTATATTTATATTTGTTTATCGTTGAAAACCTCGAAAAACTAATCTGAATATGACTAGATCTAAACAATTCGGGTTGATAAAACACGCACCCCAAATCTGAATATGACTAGATCTAAACAATTCGGGTTGATAAAACACGCTTCCGCACCCCAAATCAACCCTACACATATAATAATTATATTATGGTCATAAAAAAACTTTCATTAATTTATTCCATAATTTTATAGTAATTCATATATTTTGACCTATTTTTTTCAATTGAACTTGATTTCAACATCAATACCTTACAATTTCTAAATCGTTTCACTTCATTTTTTAAAGAAAGAACAATCTTTAAGATTAATGGTTTTGCTGCAGTTAGGAGCAATGGAAACTTCAAGTTGACTTATGCAAAAATTAAAATTTGGTTTACCATTACAACCAAATTTGTATTTTATAAAACAAAACCAGATCAAGTGTTTAAATTCGAGTCGTCACAATATATACATGAACATAATGTAGTTGTCAATGAGGTTAATGTGGTATATAAATCAAATGATATTGCTGCATATATAAAGTAGTCCCGCTACATATATAAACCAGTCCCCACAATCTAAGTATGCCAACATTTCATACTAGTGAATGTGTTGATTCCATTGAAAGTCTTGAGTATTGCATTGATTATAAACTTCCTTGACATTTATTTCTTTCTCCATTTGCCGTAAAAATATGTTTGACTATGTACAAATTTGTAGGTATATGTGTTTGTATTATATAAAAACAATTTTAGGAATTAATTTTTGAAATATAATATGAGTTTATAACCAATTTATTGTGAAATGGTGTTAATGTCGAACACCCTACGATTACTGATGGTATAAATGTCTCGTTATTAATTTTATAATTACCCGATTTATTGAAACACTAAAATAATCAAGAATCAAACGATTTCTTCTCATCAATGCCAATCTATGATAAAACTCATTCTGGAAATCAATGACTTTCAATTATTTTAGAATAGATGATGAAATTATTTAAAGGATGGAGAAGACACCGAATAATATATTCTTCTTCAAAATCTCTATATATCTTCCATTTCTCCCATCAAACATGTACTTCATATCAAATTAAATATATAACATGTATTTTCGTTAATTGTATGTGTTTTACAAGATATGGTAATAATATCCATGATATTCGTCAATAGATACCAATTTCAGCACGATAAGTTTCGGGATGAAAATTCATAATTAAATCTCATAAAATTTAGACAAGATTATTGTCAGTAAAATGTAAATCAATTAACAACAAAAAAGTTTTGATGAAATTCGGTTACAAATATACACATTTTTAGATTACTTCATTTGTTTAATAGTAATACATTAATTAATATTTTCATTTTTCACTTTTTGGTGAATTTTTTTCAGTATAACTGCATGACGTATATATTGAAATGAAAAAAATTAATTTCAATATAATTTCAAACAACATTATTTTACAAAAGTATGTATCGATCAAACAAATGAACATGCAAGAATATGTGTACTTATTCAATATCAATTTTCATTTGGTTCAATTTTCTTATTTCTATTTTACAATATATTGAACATTTATTGTATTTTTACATTTTATCATATCTCATAAAAAATCTATTCCAAGTTCAGTACTTTATCCTTGTGTTATTACATCCTTGAAAGCTTCAAGTTCAATACTTTATCCTTCCATCTCCTTCTGTTATTAGATCCTTGAAAGCTCCACCGCTCGGAATCATCGGGAGGACGTGTTCTTGATGTGGAATGATCACATCCAACAAGTATGGTCCCCGGGTTTCCAACATCCTTTGTATCGCTCCACAGACATCTTCTTTCTGTTGTTAATTTGAGGACCTTAAGCAGTGAATCCACTGCATCTATTGATCCTCAATCTCATCCTTTTTCTTAATTTGTGCAGGCAAAAAGGAAAAATGTGAGAAGGTGATGAAAATTCCCAGCAATGTGCTTGTGAAATTGAACACCCGAGAAAGAGAGGAGGAGAGAAGATGAAGAAGAGAGGTATGTAGATTTTCTGGAAAATTGTCATAGATTAAACTTCCTCTTACAAACGAATATATATACACTACCGTTGCAAAACATTTACTCTAAATAGTAAGACATCAATTTCATATGACATCTCTACATAAGCTATAATATACCCTGTATTGGTAATAGTCCATCAGGGTCTTCAACTGGCTGTTCCTGCGTGTTTTCATTTCCATGTCCAAGCTTCAGGTTCATGCTCCATCTCCTAGTTCAGCTCCTTGTCCATGCTTTCTTTTGCTTTGATCCTTCAAGCTCCATGTTCCATCTCCTTGCACTGATATCCTCTGTCCTGCAGAGTGTTGCCTTCTGCAAGGTGCTGAAGTTGCTCAATATCTTCATTCTCCCTCTTGAGTTTCTTCAGCATCACCTCAACCTTGCTCCTTAATAGTTCAAACCTTTTAGTTTGACTTAGTTAGGATATCATCCAATTGATTTTCACCAGCAAGATGAACCAACATGATAACCCCATCTTCACAGCCTCTCTAACCACATGATATTTAATCAAAATATGTTTAGTCCTCTTATGATCAACGAGGTTCTTATCAATTGCTATTGCCGCAGTGTTATCACAATAAATGGTAACACTTTAACTCATAACAAACCCCAATTCAGTGAGCAATCTCCTTAGCCAAACTGCATGATTCATTGCAGCAGACAAGGCTGTATATTCAGCCTTTGCTGTGGATTGAGCAATGGTGCTCTGCTTTTGAGTCCCCCAACTAAAAACAACATTTTCCAGATTGAAACAATAGCCTGTTGTACTCCTCGAATCACTCTTACTCCCAGCCAATTCAGCATCAGCATAACCCAAGAGTTCAGCTTCCTTTTCACTTCTAAACATCAATCCATAATCCAAAGTTCCAGCAATGTAACTCAATACTCTTTTTTGCCTCCTGCAGACTTCTTTCTGTTGGATTAGAATTGCTCCTTGAGAGATATGAGACTGCAAATGCCAAATCAGGCCTTGTGACTGCCAAATACAGCAAACCCCTAACCATACTTCTGTATTTGGTTGGATCCCTAAGCTCCTTTTCATTTTATGCATTCTTTCCATAAGGTGATAATGGAGTACTCATACTTTTGGAATTCTGCATTCCAAATTTCTTTAACAATTGCAGTGCATACTTGGATTGATTTAGAAACACTCCCTCTTGGCTGTAGCTCAACTCAAAACCCAGGAAATATTTCAGTTTTCCAAGGTCAGTCATCTCAAAAGCCTTGCTTAACTTTCCCTTAAACTCTTTAATCAAGAGTTCATTGTTTCTTGTGATGATTAAATCATCCACATACACGCAAATAACCAGCAGCTCCTTCTCCTTCTCTTCCAAATACATGGCCGCATCACAATCACTCCTTCTGCAGCGTTCAGTTAAAAAAATGTATCGATCTTGCTGTACCAAGCTCTAGGAGCTTGTTTCAGCCCATATTTCTCAACCTTAGCACCTTGTCTTCTGCTCCTTTAATTACATATCCTGGAGGCTGCTCCACATGCACTTCTTCCGTTAGGTCTCCATTTAAAAATGCAGACTTGACATGCATTTGGTATAACAACCACTTCTCTTGTGATGCCACTGTAATAAGGGATCTTATTGTGTCATGTCAGGATACTGGAGCAAATGTTTCTCCATAATCCAGACTATAGGTTTGTATAAAACCACGAGCCACCAGCCTTGCCTTCAGTTTCTGCACTTGTCCCTTTTCATCAGTCTTGATTTTATAAATCCATTATGCTTATCACTTTCTGGTTTTCTGGTAGATCAGCTAGCTCCCATGTCCCATTCTTGCTGATCATCTCCATTTCAGAGTCCATTGCCTCTCTCCAACCCTTCTCAGTCACTACTTCTTCAAATGTCACTGGTTCAACAACTGCTATATAACAACTTTCATAAACTGGGTTGGATTCTTCATCCATCATTCCTTGATCCTCATATAGATCACTTAACCTTCTCATTCCATGTATAAATCGTGATGAGCTTCCATGCTGCCAGAAGCCTCTCCTCTACTGATCTGAGTTTCAGACATATTGAATTGAATAGATGAGAAATGGGATGAATCTCCTCTACTCCCTCTAGATTCTTGTCGTTGTGGAGAAGTTGTAGACTGCATCCTCTGATTCTGTGACACTCCCTCCAGCTGAATGTTCACGTTGGGATAGATACTGGAAACAACAACATGTGTTTTGGTCTCAGTTTGTGTATCCCAGTTCCATCCCTTGCCCTCTTCAAATATGATGTCTCTAGCTACCTCCACCTTCCCAGAACTGATTTTATATACCATGTATCCCTAGCTTCATATTGCTGTAACCAACAAATATGGCTTTCTCAGATCTGTCATCCAAGTTCCTCCTTTGATGTGATGGTACCAATTCATGACACAGACAACCAAAGACTCTGAAGTGGCTCACGGATGGTTTGTGACCACTCCAAGCCTCCAATGGAGTCTTTTCCTTCAGAGCTCGAGTTGGTATCCTATTCTGAATATACACAGCAGTGAAGACCCCTTCTGCCCAAAAACTTGTTGGGTAATCCTTTGTCTTTCAACATACTCCTTAATCATTTCCATCAAGTTTCGATTTCTTCTCTCAGTCACCCCATTCTGCTGAGGCGAATAAGCTACTATAAGTTGTTTTTACACCCTACTTTGTTCAAGAAACTCGATAAACTGCTTGGAGTTGAACTCCCCTCCTCGATCAGATCTCAACTGCTTTAATTTCCTCCCTGTCTGAGTCTCAACCAGAGCCTTAAACTTCTTAAACATAGCAAATGTGTGTGACTTTAACTTCAGAAATTATACCCACAACATGTGTGAGTAATCATCAGTAAAAGTCAGCACATAAGCACTCCCATCTAAGGACAATGTTTGCATAGGTCCATAGAGGTCTGTGTAGACTAAATCCAGAATTGCTTCAGCCTTTGCTTCTGAAATTTTAGGAAACTCCTCCCTGCATTATTTCCCTTGCATACAGGCCTCACAAATCCCTTTAGTTACCTTAAATCTCGGCAACCCCTTCACCAGATTTTGTTCTTGCATTTTCTGGATATTGTGTAAGCCTGCATGACCCAGTCTCTTCTGTTGCCAGCTTCAATTTGAAAGGATATGCCTTCTTACCATGAGCACTTCAGCAATCCTTTCTCCATTCTTTCCTCTGATCTCACATTTATCCTCTGTAAACACAACTTTATATCCATGCTTGACCATTTGTGACACACTAAGCAAATTCTTATCAAGACCAGGGACCAGAAAAACATCTTTAATTGTTTTCCTTCCCTTCTTAGTCAGCACATCAACATCCCCCTTTCCAGCCGTGACCAATGTAGCTCCATTTCCAACCTTAATAGGAACATTGAATGATCTGTCAAGGCTAGTAAAGAAACCCTCCTCCTTGGTCATATGGTTTGTTGCCTCGCTGTCGATTAGCCAAACATCATCTTCAAATGTCTGATGAACAATGTGAGCTGTCATCCTCTTCCTCTATGGTGGTTTGTGCTTGATTTGGGGTACTCTTCTTAGTTCTGCAATCCCTTGAGAAGTGGCCTACTTGCCACAAGTATAGCATTCTTTTTTAGTCTTGTATTGCTTGAAACCATCAAATTTGTCTTGCCTTTTGTTTCTGAATTAACACTGTGATTCCACATGGTTATTCTTCTTACAAATCTCACAGAATTTCTTGCCTTTAAACTTGAATTCTGGTTTCCCAAAATTCTTCTTACTTGTGTTACCTTTCTAGCTCTCCATTCCTCTCATCCAGTCTAAACTCTTGAGACTGCAGTGCTAGGATAAGTTTGTTCTACAACTGCCACAAAGGGATCAAAACGTTCTTGCAATGAACACAACATCTTGGATACCAGGGCATCTTCTTTAATATCATCACCAAAAGCCTTCATCTCGTTACTCAGCTCTGTGATTTTGTTAGCGAAATCCTTTATGCTCTCTTTCTCCCTGATCATCTCATTTTCATACGTATTTCTTGCACGATTTTAGAGATGTTTATGATATATATGCGATACTTTACGATTCCGTATCTGTTTTACTTGTTTTCGTGTTTTCATGTTATTACAGGTTTTTATGCGTATTCGGTTAATTTCGGAGCTAAAAGACATGCACGAGACAAAGTACCAACATCGAGGATCATCACGAGACAAACGGGACGAGAATCGGCATGGAATAGCCACTACCCACGGCTTGAGCCCAAGCGGGTAGCACTTGAGCCCGAGCGGGCAGACCAAGAGTCCGAGCGGGCAGCCCTTGAGCCCGAGCAGGCAGCCTCTTTTCTCATCGCGATCCCGCACGACCTTCCGCGCCGTAACCGAGCGGGTCACTTACCCTGCCCGCGCGAGTCGCGTCCGTCACCTGCAACTCCAAATAAGTTAATTTGACTTAAAACAAATGGTAGTTTGTTGGAGACTTATACAATAAGGAAAACGACTTTAGAGAAGAGGAATAAGTGATATTTCGCTGGAGGAACTAATGGAAACGTCACCCAACTTATTCAAGAATGGAAACTCATGAAAAGACAAGAATCGGTGGCTGCTGCAACATAAGGAAGAACTGAACGTCCAGAAGGAAAGAAAGGGAGACGAGGAAAGAAAAGAGGAAGGAAATAAGAGGAGAGGAGTGAGAGGTCGAGCTCATTCACTCAGTATTCAGTTCTGGATCGAGGGGAGAGAAAGGAGAGAAGAAGAAGGTTCTTGCGAAGGAGGCTTGCAAGGAGCATTGGAGATCAACCCCACAGTTTGGTTTCGTTTGGTTTTCATGTTCCTTAGACCTTCTATTTCGTTTATGATTGTTTACGCACACATGAGCGAGTAGTTTGTTTGTTTTAGGAGAAGGGATTAGCCCATGGCTATCCTGGAACCACTTTGATTTACTTTGAATGCATCTTCCCGTTTTCATTTATCTATTCTTTATCTGAGTGCTTAATTATTTGTGTTTGCGATGGCCACGTAGATGCATGTGTTAGGGATTAGGAGAAGGACTGAAAGGAGAATTCTAGTCCTAGAAGATCAGGTTTAGAACAACCGAGGTTAGGCCACAAAAGTAGGGTAGCAGCAGTTGAGGGTAAAACGAATCACAGATCTTATGGGTTTAGTTCAAGGTGTCAACCACGAAAGTAGTGGATAACTTGACTAGATCACGTTTCTATGCTCGAGAGAGGGTAGATATCATATTAGGATCGTCTGTCTTAGATAACTTGACTAGGATTGCATGATAGATAGGTTGATTGTTGGTTTCGGTAGTATTGTGGTGAAACCGGTTTCCTGGAACGTTTGTTTCATTCTTAAGAACTAGTTTGTTTATTTGTTTTTAGTATTCATTCTTAAAACCATATTTTGTTCGTTATCAAGTTTGATTCACAGCTAGAGTTTCGGTTGTGTTGCGTAGTCCCTGTGGGATCGACACCTGAAGTACTACACACGTGTCGTGCGCTTGCGGGTAATTTAGGTTATTTGTTTAACTTTGATAACACATCAAGGTTTTGGCGCTGTTGCCGGGGACTATTGTCAACACGTCTTAGATTCGAGCCTAGAATCTTTCTTCTTTTGTTTTTTGTTTTTGTTTTATTTTATGTCGTTCTTTCTACGTAGTTCGTCTTTATTTGTCATTTGCAGAGCCGTCAGATCAACGAGAGATAGATAATCAAAATGGCCATGGACAGCTTCAATTACCTCATGGTAATTTGAGCACATGCAGCAACAGCAACTCGCTCCTCAACCGCGAGAACCACAGGCTCCTCCACCACGTCGCCTCAGAGATTACGTGGTGTCGAACATGAACAACGTGGAAACAGCCATAAGGATGCCTGCTGTTGCGAGAGAACAGTTTGAGATTAAGCCGGCGATGATTAACATGCTTTATCAGAAGCAATTCATGGGTGGAAATCACGAGGATCCCCATCAGCACCTCAGAGACTTTCTTGAGCTTTCCGATACATTCAAGATTCACGGAGTCTCAAAGGACGCGATCTTATTGCGTCTCTTCCCCTTCTCAATTGGTGGACGAGCAAAAACGTGGCTACAATCACTTCCCACTGGTTCAATCACGACTTGGGATCAGCTCTGCACATTGTTCTTATCACGCTTCTTTCCTCCGAGCAAGACGATTCAAATGAGGGGGGAAATCACAATGTTTAGATGCAGAGATGGAGAAACTTTATTTGAGGCGTGGGGCAGATTTAAGGATCTTCTATAGTTGTGTCCACACCATGGTATTGAGTAGTGGTACGTTATCCAAACCTTTTACAACGGAATTTCAGATGAGCATCGTACGACGTTGGATAACGCTGCCAGAGGATCATTTATGGATCTGAGCGTCGAGGAGGCATACGAGCTGATCGATAACCTTGCCATGAACCACACCATGTGGTCAACATCGAGAGGTATGCCTAACAGCACTCGTCGTTTATATGAGTCGAATTAGAGCAGGGCAACGGGTAATGCAGGGAACGCCATGTACTGTGTGAATTGTGGAGATACAGAACACGTGGCTTATCAATGCACGCTGCAAGAGAATGTGGAATACATGAATTACGCCCAGCAGCAAGAAAACACTCAATTCGGGAATACCTACAATCCGAGTTGGAGGTATCACCCGAATCTTTCGTATCGAACGACTAAACCGATAAAGTATTCGGGTTTCAGCAACCACAGCAGCCATACCAGCAAAATAACCAGCAAGTTCAGCACGCTCAGCAAGTTCCGCAAGCTCTTCAACCTCCTCAAGCCCCATCGTCAAACATTGAGGGAGTGTTGCTCGAATTTATCAAGGAGCAAATCAGCAGCATTCGACACAAACCAAATTCAATGCGGATGTGGGGACAGCGACAACGAGCTCAAAACTCAGATGGAATCCTTGAGCAATCATGTGAAGATTTTAGAGAACTCCGTAGCACAGCAAGCTGCCTCATCCTCTCGGAATCTCGGACAGCTTCCAGGTAAACCCGAATTGAACCCGAGAGAGTACGTGAATGCTATTTCTGTGTGCAACGGTGATGTGGTTGAGAATTCGCTCTCCAAGGAGCAAGGGCTAGCTGCTGGAACGTCCATGAAAAGAGGCCAAGGTAAGATTGCGATTATGGAAGGAGTCGAACCAGATTTAGACAAACCATATGTGTGTTCATGATCCATTTTCCTATAGTTTTGTTTAGCTTTTTGTTTCTTTAAATTACGATTGTGGATCTGATATTGTATCAAAACTGTGTTTGCTCTATGTGGATTGTAATTTGATGTACATTTTTCCCGTTGAAATTTGTTTGTAGAAATAGAAACGGATTCTGCTGATGAACTTGAGTATGAAATGCAAGAGGAGGAATTTGCTGGTGGTTTATTGGCACCTGAAGATGAAGGGCAATCGTCACAACCGAAAGGTAAAAAATAAAAATCATCTATTTTTTAGCAACATATGACCCGTATGAATAAAGTTTCAGCAATTGCAACTATTGTGGGAAAGTGATAACTAGTGGTAGTACTCAAGGAACATCACATTTGAATCGTCATGTTAGAGATTGTAAATCTACGCCGAAGTCGAAGTCTGGTAATGTGCGAGATAAGATTATTGATCATGAGATGAAATTGAGGACAAAGAAGGTTGATCATGCAGTTTGGATGGAAAAGGTTGCTATGATGATAATTGCACATGAGTTGCCTTTTGCAATTGTCGAGTATAGGTTCTTTAGACATATGTTTCTTGCTCTATGCCCTTGATGTGAAAATGATATGTAGATGTTTGTTTTAGACTATTTGACTTCTACTAATTTGTTTAGCGTTTCGGACTTTGTCGACGTGAAATTTGGATTCGTATGGATTAATTTAGCGTTTGACTTGTTTAAATTTTTTAGTTTTTTTATCTCTTTAGGCCCGAGGTCTGGTCCGAGCCCATCCAAAACCTGTTGGGCCGGGTTTGGGCCGTATATTCTAGACCCGATCGTATTCGGGCCGGATCAGCCCAACCCGACCCACAAAATTAAGTCTTTTTTCGGGCTCGGGCCGGACCGGCCCTGCCCGTATCGCATCCCTAGTGTTCATGGTATGTTTCAAAGCCCGAATCTGACCGGCCGGTTTGACACAGACCAGTTACATCAAACACATACGTGAACATATATTTATGTAGAGTCTAGTAAGACTAGGAGAAAACAAACAAAAAGAATGATGTGTATAACAAAAAGAATGAAAAATGTTTTAAGTAAGGGTATTACATGATATCTATTGCACAAAAGAAAGAATTTATTTTTAGTATTCGATTCCACAATTTTGATTATATATAATTTTATATTCATTTACCATTTATGGATTAACTTTATTATAATTTATTAATTTATTACATGATATCTATTGCACAAAAGAAATAATTTATTTTTAGTATTCGATTCCACAATTTTGATTATATATAATTTTATATTCATTTACCATTTATGGATTAACTTTATTATAATTTTTTAAATTAATTTAAACTCACATTTTCCTTTGTGCAATATATTTTACATTTAAAAATGTGGTTAAGATACTCCATGCAACAACAAAATTTTTCTTATATGTTTCCAATTTTATTTAGTTAACAAAAAGAAAAAGAAAAGTAAATGAAAAGCTCAAACCAAGAGGAGAGATATGCAAATTTGACAAACCTGAAAAATGGAAAAAAGAGAGAAACTGAGAAAGTGAAAGTCACACTTTTCATGTATGAAAGGTTAAGGTGGGGGGAGAACGGTTAAGGTGGGGGGATGTCGGGAAAAGTCTCGCTCTATATACATAAACATTAAAAGTAAATAACAAATAGATTAACAAAATTTAAACAAAAGTAATTATAAATGAAAATATTTTTTTAAAATATTTAATAAATTCCGTTTTCAATGAATAAATATATGTTAAATGGGGTTCGTTAAAGAATATACAATTGGGAAGGTCGAAGTCAACGAAATTATTTATGGAAATTAAACTTTTAACTTTGAAACACATTTTTTTATTATTCTAATTTTAATCAATAAAGGTGAGACAATATCAATGTTAAATGAAAACCACTATAAATTAAATCTATAATCCAAGATATACAATTAGTATATATATATACACTTTATATATAATTAATAATGAAATCTCTAATCAATAAACTAACTAATTATTAGTTTACTTATTTATTGAAAGGGTAATTCTTCTTGTTGATAAACTCTTTTGTATTTAAATTTGAAATAACGAAGTTTATATAGTTTCCGGTGGAAATGTTTTTATACATGCAAACTCTATTTAGATGTGAAACATTTGCATTGCATATATAATAGTGGTTATTATTTTGGGTAGATTTCTAGGGATGCACAAAGTCATCACTAAAAGATGCGTATCCTTTAAAATTTTTTATATGAGATTTTTAGTAGGCATAATATTAGATATACCTTCGTAAGGATTGAAGTATTTCACATCTACCCTCGTGAAAATAATTATTAAATAGAAAAAAAATGAAGAAAAGATAAATTTGCTCTTAATTTTTGCACGTCAAACAACATACGTTCTGACAGTTTTTCGACGTGAAAAACTGTTTCAAAGTTGAGAGCAAAGAATAAAAAGGGATTTCGAACTTGAGAAGGATCGATTTGACGTTAGCAAGAATGAAGATTCAAGTTGAGACCAAGGAAATTTTGAAGTGAGAAAGAAATGGCTAGAATTAGTAGTGAAGAAGAAAGCACGAGTCAATTTTCAATGACATTAGTAAGTGTAAATAGATCGATTTCTAGGGTTTTGTAGTGAGTCGCTTGAATCTCACTGAGTCGGTCGAGTCTCAGTGAGTCGCTTGAGTCTCAATGAGCCGCTTAAGTATCAGTGAGTCTGTTGAGTCTTAGTGAGTCGCTTGAGTCTCAGTGGGTCGCTTGAGTCTCAGTGATTCGCTTGAGTCTCAGTGAGTCGCTTGAGTCTCATTGAGTCGCTTGAGTTTTAATGAAGCTGTTGAGTCGCAAGGGTTGATCGAGTCTCATTGAGTCACAAGAGTTGCAGGAGTTGCATGAGTCGCTTGAGTCGCAAGAGTTGCTTGAGACTCATGACCATCTTCGACTCAAGCGACTCATTGGGTCTCAATGGCCGCTTGAGTGTTATTGAATCGTAAGGATCGTTTGAGTCACATGGGTCATTTGAATCGCTTGGGTCGCTTGAGTCGCATGGGTCGCTTGAGCCGCATGGGTCGCTTGAGTCGCATGGGTCAATTGAGTCGCAAGGGCCACTTGAGTCGGTAGAAGTCTAATGTATTCTTAATTGGTCATTTTGCATGTGCCGCCAAAGCCGAAGTTTGTGTATGAATTCAAGCACATGGACATAATGCCAAAGATCACCACCAAGTGTTATCTTCACGAGATAATAAAGAAAATGAGAGGAATCTTAGATGAATATGAGTTGCATTACTTCGACAAGGAGTCACAGTTTAGGCATTTATTCCATTTCCAATGTCAGTCCACATTGACGAAGGTTCAAATGTCTATCCTACTAAATCACTCTGTAATTGTACGGGACAAGAAGGAGTTGTGGTTCGTCTTAAACAGTGTTCCCATCCGGTACTTTATAGTGAGCATGCACTAATTTTTTGATTGAATTGGAGACTCTATCCTAAAGGATGGGAGTCCAAAAGGGGTGATACATTCAGGCTGTAGAATTTCGGCAGTGGAAAGGTGATCACCGCACAAGTCAGTGAAAAGCTTGTGAAGGCGAAGAATTCCGATGACCAAACGAGGTAGGCAAGTTTAATGTTGTTGGAACAAGTTCTGGATCACAAGCCTTCATCAGACAACGTTATCAGCCATGATCTCATTGACATGGTTGATGATTTGTAATTTTGTGAAGGCTTTCCATGGGAGCTTTACACATTCAAGAAGCTTGTGGATACTTGCCACAAGCACATTAGCAGGGAATCATTGAAATCAAAATGGCATTGTGGCGGTTTCATGATCCCACTTGTTGTAAGTTGTATATATTATTCGAATAACTTGAATATTTTCGTATTTTTTGCATTTTTATCATTTTGTTTTATTGTTTCAGCTACTTAATTTCGAAATCATCTTTAGTTTAGACGAAAGGGGATGGTATGTTGATGTTATGGATGTGGATCCATCATGCCCAAGGATGTGCAAGAAGAGGGTTAAATCCAATTTTAACCCGAAGTATGTAGACGTAATAAGACAGATCGGAGATTCTAAGGTAACAATTACACAAGGGTCACAAAGGGTTATATTGGTTATTTGTTTTTACAGGATATTCGAAGTATTTTTCGTGCTGAACACGAAGAGGAAGCTTTAATTTTTGATCTGGAGGATTACGAGGGATGCCACGATCCCGATGTTCAGATATGGATAGAACATCTACGTAGAAATCTGAAGGGTATTTGTTGGGAGGACATCCGTAAGCAAGAACTACTGTAGCGAAAAGCAGCTCTTGGTAATCAAAAGAAGGGGAAAAGGAAAGGGGACTAAGAGCAAGAAGAGCGTGGGTGAAAGTGCAATAGAGGTTAGAAATGTTCCACCCATATCTGAGGCTAACGAAGAGGAAGGATGGGTAGGTGTTGCTGAAGCTGATGAAGAAAGAAAAGGTGATGTTGAAGCTCAAGCTAAATGAGAAGGTGATGATGAAGGAGAAGAAGCTGCAGTCCCTCTAACACTGGAGCAAAAATTAATAAAGGAAATAAAGAAGTCGGAGAAAAGAATCATTAACACCATAAGAGACCTTCTAAGGGATGTCGGATTTCATTTGCCTAATCCAAAATCAAAGATGGCAAATCCCAAAGGTGCTGACAAGGCAAATTCAAAGTTTGGCGGAGAAAGATACGAGCACCGGACAACAATCTTTCGACACTCTAAGAGATGATGATTTTGAATTCCTTCGACGTCCATATCTAATGTCATGAAAAAAAGCCAAGTGGAGAGCCGGTTGAGTCAGAGGCTGAAAATGACTCTGGAGATGGCTCAGAAGAGGATTTGGCAAACATTATGAGATTAGTTGAAAATCTTACATCTGCCGCCAGTATTCCTCTAATTGAATACATTTCCGAAGATGTTACTGCAGTGAAGAATTAGAATCTGAATTGAATTAATGAATCAAGCCAAAACGGCTATATGTACAAGAGTATTAGACCTAAATTACAATAAAGGATGTAATTACAAAAAGACGTATATACCCCTATACATGTACCCTTTACACGCCCCCTCAAGATGGAGCACCCTCGGTGAGTCCAATCTTGGAACACAAATGCTGAAACGGAAGCCTCGGAAGAGGCTTTGTGAGAATGTCAGCAAGTTGATCCGCGGCTCGAACATGCGTGACCCGAATAGTGTTCGACTCGACTAGGCCACGGACAAAGAGATAGTCTAGCGCCAAGTGCTTCATTCGGGAGTGAAAGACGGGCTTGGCACTGAGGTATGTCGCTCCAATGTTGTCACAATAGATGGTAGGTGGTGAGGATGACGTGACCCCAATCTCGGATAGTAAAGCGAGTACCCATAGAACTTCCGCGGCTGTGGATGCAATGGAGCGGTATTCAGCTTCGGTAGACGAACGGGAGAGTCCCGTTTGCTTCTTAGACGACCAGGAAATAGGATGTGCACCAAGGAAAAGTAGATACGCCCCAGTGGACTTGAGATCAAGTGAATCTCCAGCCCAATCTGCATCGGTAAAGGCATGTAAGGAGAGGTTGTTCTTGGCGGATAAGAAGATACCTCTCTCTTTCGTGCCAGCAAGATAGCGTAGGACTCTTTTGACGGCTTGCCAATGAACATCCGTGGGAGCATGCATGAATTGAGACAGCTTGTTGACAGCAAAACTAACATCCAGTCTTGTGAGAGATAGATATTGTAGTGCGCCAACAATGGAGCGGTACTCCGTGGGATTGGAGAGTGAAATCCCGGTGTCAAGTGTCAAACGAGAGGATGACGGCATGGGTGTAGGAACTGACTTTGCTTCATGCATGAGGCAACGATTGAGAAGATCCTGAATGTACTTCCTTTGAGTTAATAGAAGACCACGAGAAGTCCGCGTTGCTTCAACTCCGAGAAAATATGATAAGTCACCCAAGTCCTTGATGGAGAAGCGGGCGGCTAAGACATCAATGAAATGTTGGACTTGCGATGAGCAATTACCTGTAACAACAATATCATCAACATACACCAGCACATACAATTGTAGCTTGGTGGTGTTGAGGATGAACAAGGAGGTATCCGCCAACGAGTTGCTGAAGCCACGAGCAAGAAGGAAAGTGCGAAGTTCCGAATACCATGCTCGAGGAGCTTGTTTGAGGCCATAGATAGCTCGCTGAAGTCTACATACATGAGTAGGATGTGTTGGATCAGTAAAACCCGGGGGTTGAGACATGTATACCTCCTCCATGAGACGCCCTTGAAGAAAGGCGTTATTGACATCAAGTTGTCGAAGAGACCATCCACGAGAGACCGCAATGCTCAATATGGTGCGGATGGTTGTAGGTTTGACAACCGGACTGAATGTCTCATGATAATCGATGCCCGGTCTTTGATGAAACCCCTTGGCAACAAGTCGCGCTTTAAAACGTTCCACGGATCCATCTTGCTTGCGTTTGATTCGAAATACCCATCTACAACCAACGACATTCTTAGCTTGTTCTGCGGGAACAAGCTGCCACGTATTGTTGCGTTGTAAGGCTTGTAGCTCAGAGTCCATTGCATCACGCCATCTAGGATCTTTCAAGGCTTGAGTGATATTAGCCGGTTCACATTCAACCTGAGCTACAAGGGCAGATCGGTTATTTCGATTAGCAACGTTGCTCTTAGAACGAGTTACCATCGGATGTGAATTCACACGAGTACGTGGCTGGGGCACGTCCAAGATAATAAGCTCCGGAGATTGTGTCGACGTTGAGGGCTCATCAGGAGGAGAAGTCAAAGACGGAGAGCCAATATCCGAGGATTGCCGCGGTGAAGAATCCGAGCTTAGGGGCTGAACCGGCGATGGAGCTATGAGTGGCGGTGAGAATGAGGGAGTAGGGGTGACACTAGGTGTAGAGGTGATTACCGTGGGTGTTTTGGTGGTTTGGGGGAAAAATTTAGTAGGCTCGGCAAAGGGATATATAGACTCAATGAAGTGAACATGACGGGAGATGAAAAAGCGCGACCTAAGCGGATCAAAACACACGTATGCACTTTGAGTGGATGAGTACCCTAGGAAGACACATGGATCGGATTTGGGTTCTAATTTGTTCGCTGTATAGGGACGTAGCCAAGGGTAACAAAGACATCCAAAGACACGAAGTTTGGTATAGTTTGGTGGTTTTTGGAAGAGACACTCGTAGGGGGACGACAAATTAAGGATCGGTGTCGGGAGACGGTTAATGAGGTAGGTTGCCGTACAAAAGGCATACGACCAATAGGTTAGGGGCATGGAGGAATGCGTGAGAAGTGAAAGACCGGTTTCTACAACATGCCTATGTCGTCTTTCCGATATACCATTGTGCTCGGGAGTATGTGGTGGAGAAGTAAAATGAGAAATGCCATGAGAGGATAAAAAAGAACGTAAGGCAATGAATTCACCTCCGTTATCCGAATAGAGTGTTGAAATGCGTTTTTCAAATCTGTTTTCAACGAGTGTTTTGAATTGAATGAAGGTGTCACGAACTTGAGATTTGGTTTTTAGTGGATACAACCAAGAATATCGTGTAAAATGATCCACAAAAATGACATAATATTTGAAGCCATCAATAGAATGAATTGGAGATGTCCAAACATCGGAATAAATAACTTCAAGTGGCCGAGATGTAGTAAGAGTAGAAGTGGAAAATGGCAATTTATGACTTTTATTACGGCAACACGCATTGCAAAACACATGAGGGGAATCCCGAGACAATGGTAAATCAAATGTTTTAATAACTTTATTTAAAACTAAAGACGACGGATGACCTAAACGGAAATGCCACTCGGACGAAGTGGTCTTGACACTATGAAATGCGTAGGGAGAAAGCAAGGTACTAGATGGGGCGGGCCACTCATAAACTCCATTTTTAGCGCTTCCTTGCAGAAGTTGCGCCCCCGTGCTGAGATCCTTCACCTGAAAATCACAAGGAGTAAATTCAACGGACACGTCATTAGTCTTGCAAAGTTGATTGACCGAAATCAAATTCTTGCATATCTTAGGCACACATAAAACATTATCTAATGTTAACGGCCTAGTATCAAGGGGTAAAGAAATAGAACCCGTATGTGTGATGGATAAGCCATTTCCATCACCGACAACCACATCATCATTGCCGCGGTACGGGGAGTGAAGAGCAAGATTGGAGAGATCCGATGTAATGTGATGAGATGCTCCACTGTCCAATATCCACGAGTTGGCATCATAGGATGAGACGGCAGCATGATGAGCTTGCGGTCGTGGCTCCCAATGTGAAGAGGAATGCTGCCAAGGTTGCGTCGGGGGATTCTCTAGAATACCGGGGGAGGAGACAAGACGGAAGCGTGGACAGCGTTGTACGCTGTGTCCTTGAACGCCACACGCTTGACATTTGCCTTGATAGCCACGACGTGTTGGTGAACGTTGACGTGGACGTCGAGACCAATTGGATGAGCCGTATGAACGAGATTCCGGACGAGACCAATTGGTAGAGCCGGACGAGCGAGATTCCGGGCGAGACCAATTGGAAGAGCGCATGGAGCTAGGGTTGGCCGTGATGGGTGCAACGGCCAAAAGTGGATGCGTTTCAGCAGTAGCCAATTTGGCTTCATGATTTAGAAGTTTCTCATGAACTTCTTCAACGGATGCAGCGGTATCCTTTGCACGAATGACATCCGCAATCGGCTTATACTCTTCGGGAAGACCGTCGAGGATCGCATCAAGGACATCTTCGTGATCAAGTGGCTTTCCCAATAAGGCAAGCTCATCAACAGTAGTGGTGATGGCACGGAGGTACTCATCAATGGATTGAGATCCCTTTGATGAGCGCTTGATCTTGTCACGGAGTTGGAGAATGTGGCCGCGAGACGCTTTGCCGTATGTGTTAGCAAGCGTCTTCCATGCTTCATAGGTGGACGGTGCACGTGCTATTAGGGGCTGGAGAGAGGCTGAAATTGCCCCAAACAAGGCTGAAAACAGGAGACGATCTTGTTGCTTCCACGGTTGAAAGTTAGGGTTGTCAACGGTTATTCCATCACGTTGAATTTTCGCCGGAGGAACAATTGAGTTATCCTCGATGAAACATTGAAGATTATGTCCTTCAAGGAGGGCACGAATCTGAATGTTCCACGTGAGAAAGTTGCTTGGCGTCAATTTGGTGATGTTGGCCATATTGACGGTGAGGAGAGTGTTGAGCGGATGTTGTGGATCAAAGGTCGGGGCCGCATCGGAGACACGGGCGGTAGGTTGGCTTGTTTGGCCGGCCATTGTTAGGGTTTTGGGGGAGATGATCAAGAGTTGTAGATCTAGGGTTTGATATTGTGGATCTAGGGTTAGATCTTAGATTAGATCTAGGGTAGGTTGGAAGAGGAGCGGTGGCCGCAAAGGAGTGGCTAGCGGACGCGGACGAGGGGCGATCCGGGACAAGGGGCGGGCGGTAGTGTGAGGCGGTGGATCTAGGGTTTGATAGATCTAGGGTTTGGTAGATCTAGGGTTTGTAGATCTATGGAGATGATGATAGATCTAGGGTTTGGAGGAGGTGACTAACCGGTGATGAAGAGCGGCGTGGCACAAGGGGCGGGCGGCGACCCGGAACGCGGTGAGATCGGGCCGGTGGGAGGAGTGGAGGTCGGCGGCCGGAAAATTAGGGTTTGTTGTTGTGTTTTCTGTTTGGATGAGGATTGTAGATCTAGGTACGATGGTTGGAGATATAGAGAGGTTGAACGGCCGGAAGGGAGGAGGGAGAATGGTCGGCGGCCACAAGATGGAGTGGCGGCGGCGGCGGAAGGGAGGAGGGAGGAGGCGGCCGGAATTTTGGGAGGGTTTGTTTGCGTCGTTAGACTTTCCGCTCTGATACCATGAAGAATTAGAATCTGAATTGAATTAATGAATCAAGCCAAAACGGCTATATGTACAAGAGTATTAGACCTAAATTACAATAAAGGATGTAATTACAAAAAGACGTATATACCCCTATACATGTACCCTTTACATGCAGCGGTTGCATTATGAGGCTGAAAATGACTTTGGAGATGGCTCAAAAGAGGATTTGGCAAACATTATGAGATTAGTTGAAAATCTTACATCTGCCGCCAGTATTCCTCTAATTGAATACATTTCCGAAGATGTTACTGCAGCGGTTGCTCTTGTCGAAGTTCCACCAAGTAAGTAATATTTAGTGAAAAAGATCATTTAAGTCAATTTCCAGCGAGAGTTGGAATGGGTAGCATGGGTCACTTGGGTCGCATGGGTCGCAAGGATCTCATAAGTCGCAGGGTCGCAAGGGTCGCATGGGTTGCATATGTCTCATGGGTCACAAGGGTTGCTAGGGTCGCATATGTCCCATGGGTCGCAAGGGTTGCATGGTTTCAAAAGGGCGCATGTGTCTCATATATCCCACAGGTTGCATCAATGTAACGAACGATGAGTCTAATGAATGAAATAATTTTTATGCAGATGCTGCCATTGGTGTTCTTGAGGAGGTTCCTGCCGAGGATAATCTAGAGAATCCTAACAAAGAGATCGTCGCTAAGGAGGTTCCTGCCAAGGATACTCTAGTGGGTCCTGTCAAAGAGGTCACCGCTGAGGAGGTTCTTGTCGAGTATACTCTAGTGGGTCTTGTCGAAGAGGTCGCCGCTGTGGAGGTTCCTGCCGTCGAAGAGGTCGCCGATGAGGAGGTTTCTGCCGAGGATACTCCAGTGTGTACTGTCGAAAAGGTCGCTGCTGCGGAGGTTCCTGCCGAAGTACCACCAAGTAAGTAATATTTGAGTCACATAGGTCGCATGGGTCGAATGGGTCACCAAAGGTCGTATTCGTCACATGGATCGCCATGGTCGCAGGGGTCGCATATGTTGCATGGTTGCATGGGTCAAAGGGGTCACATGGTCGCATGGGTCGCATGGTCGCAGGGTTGCATGGGTCGCATGAGTTTAATGCACATGCAGATGCTGGACCTCTGCCGATAACTAAATGAATGGTAAGACCATATAAGGCAAGAACAAAGCCATATGTTGAATCTCCGTGGGCAAAAAGAGCAAAAACATGATGAGGGAAAGCTGTTGATATAGAACCCACAGAAAATGAAGTTCAAGAACCAGTAAAAAAAAGTGGTGCAAGATGTGAGGCCCAATTAAAAAAACAAAAAGAAGAGATTAACTCGGTGGATACACCGATATACATGACTAATTAATGTTAGGGTTTAATAATTAATAAAAAGAGAGAGAGAAAGAGTAGCCGCCAAGAGAAAGAAGAAAAAAAAATAAAAAGAGAAGAAAGAGAATAAGAAAGAGAAGAGAAAAGAGAGAGGAGAGAAATTGGAGAAACATATCCAATTTTTATCACGTTCTTCGTGGGTGAATTTTTATCGACATAAGTGATCATCTCGTTTTCATACGTATTTTTTGCACGATTTAGGAGACGTTTTTGATACATATGTGATGTTTTACGTATGATTCCATTTCTGTTTTACTTGGTTTCGTGTTTTCATGTTCTTACAGGTCTTTACGCGTATTTTGATCAATTTGGAGCTAAAAGGACATGCACGGAGCTAAGGAGCAACTTCGAGGATCATCACGTGACAATCGGGACGAGATTGAGCATGGAAAGCCTCCACCCGGTCGGGCATAACTCTTGCATGACCGGGCAAAACCTACGGCCAATTTTGTGCACATTTATGCACGACTCGGGCAAGAATACCCGAACTACTGCCTTGTGCCCGAGTGGGCTCACATACCATGCCCGATCGGGCATGTATTCCAGCCACACAACTCGCGCGTTCCACCCTAGCCGCACCCGAGCGGGCACAATGACC
>CM071870.1:9506692-9520660 GCA_036759665.1 Gynandropsis gynandra
AAGATAGAGCAGATTCTTGCGAGGAGATAAGCGAGGAACATTGGAGATCAAGCCCCGACACTTCGGTTTTGTTTGGTTTTCATGTTCCTTAGACTTTCTACTTTGTTTATGTTTCTTTACAGACGCATGAGCGAGTAGTTTATTTGTTCTAGGAGAAGGGATTAGCCCTTGGCTATCCCGGAACCACTTTTGATCTATTTTGAATGCATCTTCCCGTTTTAGTTCATCTATTCTTTATCCGAGTACTTAATTTACTTGTATTTGCGAACGGCCGCGTAGATGCATGTGTTAGAGATGAGGAGAAGGACCGAAAGGAGAATTCTAGTCATGGAAGATCAGGTTTAGAACAATCGAGGTTAGGCCACGAAAGTAGGGTAGCAACGGTTGAGGGTGAACGGGTGAATCATAGAGCCTATGGGTTTAGTTCAAGGTGTCAGCCACGAAAGTAGGGGGCAGCTTGTCTAGATCACGTGTCTATGCCTTGAGAGAGGGTAGATATCATGTTAGGATCGTCCGCCTTAGATAGCTTCAACTGGGATTGCATGATAGATGGATTGATCGTCGGTTTCGGTAGTCTTGTGGTGAAACCGAATTCCTAGGACGTTTGTCTTATCGTTAGAAAATCTCTAAAAATATTTTTGGTGTTGCTCCTTTATTCGAAGATTTATATCATGAAAATTTATTGATTGAATGGATCTATAATAGGGAAAATTTGATCGGTGTTGTTGCTAGCAATATTATCCAGAATTGTCAAATCATCGGAGAAGCTAAGGTGATGATTTTCTCCATCCTAATTTCAGATTTGTGGTTGATTTATGGAAGAGATTATACTTTTAAAACGAGGCATGATCACAATAGGATTTATAAGATCATTTATGGGAAAAGTGATACGTTATAAGTGAATTGGATTAAACCTAGATTTATCGTATGGGAATTGATGACAAGTTAATGAGTTGTATAAGTGACTAGAGATGATCTGGAGAATTGACGTGTGGCCAAGTGTTGGGATCAGAGAACGTCAATATTTTAGTTCGGTGTTAAAGCCGAGTGAATATCTTGTTAGTGTGCTTGATCGAGTGATTTCGCACCCGAACCTTTGGAAGAAGGCGTGTGCGAATGTGTCATTGAGAGCTGTCATGTGAGGAGTATCCGGTCGATGATATTAGTAGTGCAACACTTGGATTTGAGCTGACGTTGTACCGTGCTAGGGTTGTGGTAACCTTTCGAGCGACGGAGCACCGAGTTTGTCAGATGAGTGGATCTGCCAATGTCGTACCGTGTTGGGGTTGTGGTAACCTTTCGAGTGTCGAGTTAGTCAGATTAGTGGATCTGCCAGCGTCGTACCGTATTTAGATTGTGGTAACCTTTCGAGCGACAAAGCACTGTATTGAACTGATGGCTGGGATACATTGTGACCTTGCGAGATCTTCAATGTGCTGGGGTCCTTTGGACTTTGCGAGCGTATGCCCGAGCTAGAGTCATGTGGCTTCTGTGTGTTATGATCAAGTGTGGTACTTACTAGTCTTAGACTTTTGATACTCCATCGGGTTGGGTAGAGTTGTCTATAAATCTTTAGTTTAGACTTTGGATATATCATTATTTATGTTATTCAGTTTAGAGTGCGAGAATATGTGACACAGAGTACATACAAGTAGTGATCTCACTGAGTGTGTATTTTGTACTCACCCTTTTTGTGGGGTGTCGTGAATGGACAAGATATAGCAAGGAAAAAGAGCAACGAGGTTGAGCAGCAATATGAAAGCTCACAACGGACTGATGGGAGAGGCGTGCACGAGGTCTCAATGAGTTTTATTTTGCATTTCCTATTTGTTTATTCATTTGCCATGACTATGATCTTTACGTATTTGCTTTTCTATTTGGTCCAGACCACCCCTACCCGAGACTAATGGAATCCCATCATGTCATCCTTTAAATTTGATTCATATTTTTTTCTGTAAATAACTTGATAAATTATTATTTTAAAATTTGATTCATATTATTTGTAAATAATTTGAATTGAGTCATTATAAATTATTATTTTTTGTAATAATAAAAAAGAGTCGTAGGGGTCCAAGGATCCCAGGGGTACAAGGGTCACAGAAAGGTCAAAAGGTTTCAGAGGTACAAGGGTCGCAGGGCTTACAAGGGTCGCAGGGCTTACAAGGGTCGCAATAATAGTAAATCCATAATAATAGTAAATCCACAATAACACTGATACGAACAATAATACTAAAGAAGTTCAAACCAATCAAAATAAAAATGAAATAGTTCAAGTTCTAGGGAATGTTGTTGTTCAAAGGAAGTTCAAACCAATCAAAATACAATTGAAATCAAACTATGTTGTTGTTAGACCCTATTGGAGGGACAAACCAAAGCACATGTGTTGCTCCATTGGAGACCAATTCAAATGTGTGGGAACAATCTTCATTTTGTCCGTTTTTGTGACAAAACTTTCTCCAACCCATTCTGATGCTAGCGCCACCATGACTCATTATCTTACATCGTCTACCGCAAAAACCGCTCGACCTCGCAAACCATGTCGGAAGGGCGATAACACCCAAGTTACATCAGTAGAAATGATTAAAAAGTGAATAAATAACATAAGTTATATATGATGAATTGGTTTGAGGTACTTACCAATACATCTACGACCATATTTGAATGTGTTAGTACCGTGAAAATCGTCTGGGTAGAAGAGTATAACCATGTTTCTGTGTATGATGATGATATAGATGATGATGATTTTCCGAAACCGGTAATGTTAAAAACCATAACACCTTCGTGACGGAGAACTACGAAATCCCCAATACAAAAATCATGGTCCTTGGAGAAATCTTTCCATCCATCAATGAATCTGGAGCAATCCAACTTGACTTCCCATTTATTGTTAAACACGTCCCATTTATTGTACATTCTCTACATGTAACATAACGACATAAAGGAAAATGAAAGAGATTACAAGGTAGTAGTCCAGATAGTTCGGAAGGAATATTTGGACGAAATGAGGGCAATGTGGCATTCTTGAAGCCGAGAGATTGTCCTTTATTTTTAAAGTCCACCAACCCTTTTTTCTCAAAAAGAAGCATAGGAATGAACCAAGGATCTTTTTTTTTTCATTTCTTTCATATATTTCACAAACAAAATAGAGAATTTCTGTCATCAATAATAAACTAATAGGATGTCTAATTCTTTTTTGTAAGTGTTCATACGAAAGATGGGTGGAAGATGATGAGAGTTAGAGAGAGTGTGTGTCGTTATTCGAAAAAAGAAACGACTAGAATTCAAAAAGACATGACCCTGACATCGAATAAAAGTCAGATGGAAATCAAAATGACTACACAGTTATGTTTTTTGAAATTTTGGTGAAACGCTCCGCAGGAATTTTTGTGAAAATATACATTTACAATGCCAAACTAATTTATGGGTCACATGGTGAAAATAATACATTTACAGTGTCGCATGGTCGCTTGGTCGTATGGGTTGCATGATACAAATATAAATTTACAGCGCCAAAATACTTTATGGGTCGCATGGTGAAAATAATACATTAACGACGTTGCATGGGTCGTTTGGTCGCATGGGTTGCATGGTGAAAATACATTTATAGCGTCCCATGGGTCGCTTGTCGCATGGGTTGCATTACGAAAATAATACATTTACAGTGTCGCATATATGGATAAATAGATACAAACTCGACGAATTTATGGATTTAAAAGGATGAAAAGACAAAAACCAATCAAAATAATACATTTACAATGTCAAACTAATTAATGTCAAATGAGGATCGCATGGGTCGCATAGCTCGTTTGGTTGCATATATGGATCAATAGATGCTAACTCAATGAATTTATGGATTTGAAAGGATAAAAGGACAAAAAAACAATAAAAAATAATATATTAACAACGTCAAACTAATTAACTCCAAATGAGGGTCGCATAGGTCGCATGGGTCGCTTGGTCGCATATATGGATCAATAGATGCTAACTCGACGAATTTATGGATTTATAAGGATTAAATGACAAAAACCAATCAAAATAATACATTTAAAATGTCAATCAATGGTTAAAACGGATTTTGACCCTGTGTCCCAAGTAGGGTAGAACGAATTCCTGTGTTTCAAAAGTGACAGTAAGGTTTTAAGAACCTCTCCAATGAGTTTGAGAAAATTTCAAAAAATAGATTTCATATTTTGTTCAAATATCGATATTATTGATATTATTGTCTACATTGATTCTTAATCAGACATATACAACTCAAATATTTTGATAATGGCAATTTAAAAAAAACGCATGGGTCACATGGGCCGCTTATATTGATCAATAGATGTGAGCTCGATAAATTTATGGATTTAAAAGGATGAAAGGACAAAAACCAATCAAAATAATATATTTACCATGTAAAACTAATTAATGCCAATTGAGAGTCGCATGGGTCGCATAGGTCGCTTGGCTGCTTATATGGATCAATAGATGATAACTCGACTAATTTATGAATAATTTATTTAAAATATCAAACTAATTAATACCAAATGAGGGTAGCATAGGTCGCATGGGTTGCTTCATCGCGTATATGGATCAATAGATGCTAACTCGACAAATTTATGGAGTTTAAGGATTAAATGACAAAAACAAATCAAAATAATACATTTACAATGTCAATCATTGGTTAAAATGGATTTTGACCCATGTGTCCCAAGTAGTGTACAACAAATGCTTGTGTTTCAAAAGTGATAGTAGTGTTTTACCCGTCGGATGAGTTTGAGAAAATTTCAAAAAATACATGTGAACTCGAAAAATTTATGGATTTAAAAGGATGAAATCTATCAAAATAATAAATTTAACATTTGTTCAAATGTTGATATTATTGTCAACATTGATTCTTAATGTCGATAACGAAGCTTGACGCAAAGAATCTGCACGCATCCTATTTCCACTGGAGAGATAGTTCATTAGCCGAGAGTTATCTCCTGCCATGTACTTTGTCTTATAGTTTTCTATTTTTTCTTGTTCTTTATTGCAATGTAGAGTTATTTCCTGCCATGTACTTCATCTTCCATTCACATTTCAAGAGTGACCCAACACCGTCACCTAGGTCACACCTGCAACTAGTCAGTGTCTGCATAGAGACCGAATCCGCCAATTACCAAGACCTTGAGTAACATATAGATAGCACGATGTCATGTGTCCATCATGTTAGCTATGTCATGAAGGTCACAAAGGGAGACTAAGAGATGTAGACGTTAACTTATAGACATGGGTCGGAAGGGTCACGTAGGTCGGAAGATAGGAGTCTGACATCAAAACGACAAGTCACATGGGTTGGAAAGGTCACATGGGTCAAAAGACAAGAGTTTGACATCGAAATGACAAGTCATATGGGTCGGAAGGGTCACATGGGTCAAAAGACAGGATTCTGACATCAAAACGACGAGTCGCAATAGTCACATGTGTCGCATGAGTCACATGGGTCGCATGAGTCGCACAAGGGTCATATGTGGTCGCATTGGGTCGGATTGGTTCCCGTTTAAACTTGATTCTAATTAATCCAATTGAGGGTGAAATAAGGCTCATATTGGGTCACATGAGTCATATCGGTTTCCATTTAAACTTGATTCTAATTTAATCCAATTAAGGGTCACATAAGGGTCATATTGGGTCGCATGAGTCGGATGGGTTCCTATTTAAACTTGATTATAATTTATGCATTTCACATAATTACGAACAATAGATACAAAATAAGATATTTTCAACGTTTAAATATGGATTCATTTAGAATGATTGATAAAGATCACAAAAATCTAAAAGGTCACAAAGGTTACACAACAGGAAAGAAAAAGAAGATTTCAAAAGGTAAAAAAAGTTTAAAACATGAAAGAAAAAGGTTATATAAGGTAAAATTTGTTGAGTTTAGAGACACATAGGAGTCCTTCCCATGTAAAGAGAGTCGTGTGTAACTCAATGCATCTCCAAGTTCACCTCCAACCGTGATCTTAAGTACCACAGATACATAACAATGTTTGAGTCCGCCAATTACCAAGACCTTATGTTGTGCAGATACAACACAATGCCCTCCATCCATGTTGTAATGACTTAGGTGTATCTGTATAGAGACCAAGTCCGAGGATTACAAAGACCTTGAGTAACACATAGACAACATGATACCCTGCGTCCACCATGTGAGCTTCGTGACAAAGAACACAAAGGTCACAAAGGTAACAAATATTTTTTCAGAGAATTTAGGGTTGGAGACTTAGACAAAAAGAGGAGAGAGATGGGATTCTCCCAATTCAATATCATCTCAAATGGGTGTAATGGTGATACTTAGAGAATTTGATGAACCTTTAAATATAGGGGTAATATAGATTGATGGACATATAGTGACAAAAAGACATAAGTCTGACATCGAAACGACATGTCGCAAGGGTCTTGAGTGTGTCATTCATAAAAAAGGCATAGCTGACATTGGAAACGGCAGGAGTTTGATATCGAAATGACTAGTCGCAAGGGTCACAAGGGTCACATGGGTTGCAATGGCCGCAAGGGTCGCATGGCGCACAAAACTCGCAAGGGTCACAATGGCCGCAAGGGTCACAATGGCCGCAAGGGTCTTATGAGTTGTATGGGTCACAAAGGTCTCATATATGCAAAATTGAAGAATTTATCGAATTATAATGATGAAAGTCACAAAGGTTTAGTCCAAATAATACAAATAATATAATATTACAAACTAATAATACAAATCATATAATATTACACACTAACAAACCTTTTTTTTGAATTTGGCGTTGTCTCGGTTGTCACTTTCCAAACATTGTCAGTGATGGTGGCATTTGAACCCTTTTCTCTCGACGAAGATGGGGTATTTCTTCGAGCCTCACTGGGTCCAGGATAGCGATTTTCTTTAGGCCTCCCACTTTGCCTTTTCTCAACCAGCATAGGAGGTAGAATCATAACTTTAGAATATTGAGGATAAATATTCGAATCACTGTAACCAGGAACCGAATACACGGTTTCTTGGTAAGCCAAATGCCATGTCTCCCGAAGGTAGTATGTTCAACATAGTTCTGGTATCTTGTGACCTTTACCAACTTTATGTGCAACCGCAATTGCGTGTTTGCATAAATACTTATCCACATCAAATATTTTGCAATTGCACGTTCTTTTTTGAAGACTCACTAAAAATCTTCTACCCATCTCATTTCTCACCTCATACTCATCAGTCAACCTGTTCAATTCAATAACCTCATACTTAGATGCCTGTCCAAACCGTTCATGTAACATTTTCTAAATGTAAGGCGTTAACTTTTGAAAATCATCACTGATAGGTGCTTCCAACCTATACCTATTGAACCATTTCACTGTCTTTCCCAAACAAACATCTAAAAGCCCTAGGATCGAAAACTTTTTTGACTTCTTCAATGTTGAATTTATTGACTTGGTCCAATTAGTGGTTAATAAGTTATAACTTTCACCCTAAAATTTTAATCTTGCCCACTTAACGGGATCAAGTTCCTCTTTCTCCAAATACTTTGCAACATTAGGATACATGCGCAAATGTCACAAAGGTCACAACAGTCACAATAGTCATATTTGTACATGGCCTTCAAAGCCTTTAATAAAACTTCAAATTCGTTCACTATGTATGCTGCTACACATTTGAAGAATATTTCCGCCACAGTATCACCCTTTGAAGTCTTTCTACCTTGCCCTCTATTGACATAGCTTTTTATATTTGCGATATATGATGCGCATAAAAACCATGATCAGCTTGTTTATACACTTCTTTGACTGCTTTTATCAAGCTTTTATTGCGATCATATATCACAATGACATCACGTTCATCTCGTATCACCTCTTTCAACCTTGATATAAACCACGTCCATGATTCGTCCTTCTCTCTGTCGACTATTCCCCATGCAAGAGGATATTGGTGATGTTCACGATCTCGCACGGTCGCCACAATCAATGCTCCCTTGTACACTACTGTCAGAAATGTTGCATCCACAACAACCACTTTACGCATGCATTTCCATCCTCTTATAGTTTCTCCGAAAGCTATAAAAATGTATTTGAAGCTTTTTCCATCACTGTCCAGCTGAAAATTTGCGACAGATCCGGGATTTCTTTCTGTAAACATGTGCAACCACCCTGGAAGCCTCCTATAATGTTCAAAGTCATCACTATGAATCTCCTTTTGAGCTCTGCATTTTCCTTTTAAAACCATCATATTCTATACATTGGCATCATACATTGCTTTTACACAAGCCATCAATTCTTCTACTAGAGGTGTTTCATATTTCTCGACATATTCATCATTCAAATAATCCTTAACCAAGTACGTTGTACCCTGATAACGTCAATTTTGTTCTAGTATTTTCATCCATTTTCATAGTTAGTTTCATCATTTATTTGATTTTACCAAGCATTAAGCATCATGATCATCCCGTTTTTAGTCATTTTGGAGCTAAAGGACGTGCCAAGACAAAGTACCAACATTGAGGATCATCACGGGACAAACGGGATGAGAATCGGCAAGAAAAAGCCACTACCCGCACGGGTAATTCCCTAGCCCGAGCGGGCATTTGTTACGGCGATTTTGTCCAGCAAATTGTGCACGAGTTGGGCAAGAAAAACCACGCTCGGGGCCTCAGCCCGAGCGGGCAGCAAGCCAGCCCGAGCGGGCATAAGGTCAGCCCGAGCGGGCAGCACCTCAGCCTGAGCGGGCTGCCTCTTTTTATCACGTTCTTGCGCGATCGTCTACGCCGTAACGGAGCGGGTCACTTACCTTGCCCGCGCGGGTCGCGTCCGTCACCTGCAACTCCAAATAAGTTAATTTGACTTAAAATAAGTGGGAGTTCATGGGGGACTTATACAATAAGGAAAATGCCTTTAGAGAAGAGGGATAAGTCATATTTTTCTGGAGAAAGAAATGGAAACGTGACCAACTTAATCAAGATTTGGAAAACTCAAGAAAAGGCAATAAAGAGAGGTGGCTGCTGTAGCGAAGGAGGGGGGGGGAGCTTCAGAGGGACGAATTAGAGAGAAAAGAAAGCACACAGAGGGAGAGAGAAGGAGAGCCGAACGCATAGACAAGGGCGAAGGACAGAGTGAGGAAGCCGGAGCGTGGAAGAGCTATGGAAGACATCGGTAATAGAATAGGGAGGGATCTCATTCTTTATCCATGTCTAATATAGTTATCTTTTGTGTTTCTTTTGCTAAGTTCCTGTCCGAGTAGGTCCATAGCCATAGGTTAGAGAGCTTGGCCGATATGTAACGAAGTCTTGTTCTTAATGCTTGGTGATTCTTAATGCTTTTGTTCTTGAACGCCACTTGAATGAATGATTTTGGTATTTGATCATTTTCAGATTGATTGGTTGTTTTTAATGCTTTCATTCTTGTACGCCACTCGAATGAATGATCATAGAAATCTATTGAATCTATGCCAGGGGATTAGACTTTGGAACTTAGCCATGATTTAGGATTTAATTGGTTTAGAATCTACGCCAGGTCGATCGAGTGACTCCAGGGATTAGGATAGCGGTCTTAATGCGTCTAGTAGGTGAGATACACAATTGGGAGATTGGTATACGCATGCTAGATAGTGGACAAGTCTATGCCAGTCAGTTCCTATATTAGAGCTTGAGTTCCTTGAACTCGTGATAATATCTGAGACCATGATCTTGTTAGAACTTCGTTGCACATCGTGCATCTCTCGACACATGTGCTATTTAGTCATTGAGTTTATCCCATTAATTAGTTTAGTTTAGTTTCGTTTGCATTCCCATCATTCATCGATTTCACACGTCTTATTCATTAGTTTACTAGCTTTAGAGTTGCATCAATTCCTTGTGTTCGACCTTGGTACTATACGATTTGTATTCTTGCGGAAGCGTTAGTCTAGATAAATTATTACTTGAGATTAACCACATCATACCCTTTGTAGTATTTTTTTTATTTCAGATACAGGTGAACAATGATGAATGGGATAGTGTGTTCTCACACTAAACCATTTGTAATTCGGGATTGTTGCCACGGGTAATTTCCTTTTACAACGACTTCCCGGAAACTTGCAACGTACTTCCCACAGCTTCGAATCAGATCTCAATGTTTAATTTCTAAAACAATCTTCAATTGAACCCTTCCTTACAAATTTTTTACATCCTTCTTGCTATCAAAATCTTGCCCAATTTTAAGATGCAATCCATCTTTGAACTCGAAGATATTATTTTCACTGTCTGCCTTCTTGTGAACTACCATTTCAAAATTTTTCTCACCATCACCATCCTTATGCTCTTTTGGCACATCATAATCAACTTTATTACTGCCACAAACAACTTCATCAACTACCACATTCATGGCACACCCACTAATTCTCTTAACCCGCTGGGATGTTCACTATCACATTTATTCGAATCCAAAAGATTTATTGTTTTCATTGAATTACTCCCAACGCTACTTTTTTTTAATTGGACCTAAAATAACACAGTCATCATAATCTACAACACCTCCATCCTCACCTTCTCTAGTAATGCTTCCAAAAGTAGGAATTAAAGGTTCAACTTCCCTCTCAATTTCAATTTCACAGTTCACAGTTACCGATTCTATCTCCACATACAGCAGTGGTTGAATTCCTCTTATACGATCGAACAGATAAAAATAAGATGTTTTTCATTCATTATATATTTTGGCTTCCTATTTTTACAAATATTGAGCAAATAGGTTAACTTCAACCTCGTTGTATTTTCCCCACCATAATCTGTACGCATAACTCATCAATAAGTTGATGGTAGGTCAGACTAACCAGAGGAAAATAGAAAAATACTCTCTGGTTTTCCAGAACTCTACCAACCCATTTAGATTCTCCATTTATGTTTTTCCCATTTACCATCATACAAAAAATTAAATTAGTGTAATTTTCTCATCCAATGAATCCATTACACCTGTAACAAAAACATAAAAAAGTAAATTTTGTGACCCTTTGCGACAATGTGTTTCAAATTCACAATGACTCAGTGCGACCGTGAGACTCGATGAGACTCTGTGACCCAGTGCGATCGTGCAACTCGATGAGACTTGGTGATGCAGTGCGACCGTGCGAATCGATGAGACTCTATGACCCACTGCGACCGTGCGAATCGATGAGACTCTATGACCCACTGCGACCGTGCGACTCGATGAGACTCTATGACCCAATGCGACCGTG
Organism: Gynandropsis gynandra; assembly: GCA_036759665.1. Lineage (NCBI taxonomy): Eukaryota > Viridiplantae > Streptophyta > Magnoliopsida > Brassicales > Cleomaceae > Gynandropsis > Gynandropsis gynandra. The sequence continues at coordinate 9,517,896 of CM071870.1, forward strand.
CGATCCTTTGATCCCCTTGCAACCCTTGTACCCCAGCGACCCTTTGACCCCTTTGCGACCCTTTTACCTCTGTGACCCTTGTATCCATGCGACCCTTAGACCCCTTTGCGACGCTTGTACCTCTACGACCCTTTGACCCTTATGGGACCCTAGTACCTCTACGATCGTTGTACCCTTTTGCGACCCTTGTTGATAACAAACGAAAAACTCACTATACATACCTGGTTTTTATGCGAAACGTGCTTAATTACAAAGAGGAAGCTGTGCAGTTATCCCGATGTTCAGATATGGATGGAACATATACATAGAAATCCAAAGGGTATTTGTTAGGAGGACATCCGTAAGCAAGAACTGTTGACGCGAAAAGCAACTCTTGGTGATCAATAGGATGGAAAAGGAAAGGGAACTAACAAGAAGAAGAGCGTGGGTGAAAAGCAATAGAGATTGTATAGCAGAAATTAATAAAGGAAATTAAGAAGTTGTAGAAAAGAATCATCAACGCCGTAAGAGACCTTCTAAGGGATGTCGAGTTTGATTTGCCTAATCCAAAATCAAAGGTGGCTGATAACGTCTATTTTGTTATAGTATTTTAGTCTCTTTTTATAGTTAGTTTCATAATTCATTTGAACTTTACCAAGCATTAAAGCATCATTTAGTCCTCTTTTAGCGTTTCCTCGTGTTTTGCAGCGAATGGAGATACCGGGACACAAACACGAGCGAATGCCGCAAAACATGAACGTTCCATGCCAAAGGAGAGGCAACCCGCACGGGGTGGACACTTAGCCCGAGCGGATCATCTTTCCCACACAGACCATCAACTCCTTGTGCTAGCAGCTTCAGCCCGAGTCGGGCTCCCTACCAGCCCGCGTGGGTCGTGTTCGTCACTTGCATAAACGAGAAAAGGAAACTTCACAAAACAAGAAAAGGAACGTGCTGGTTGCTTAAACCAAAAGGAAAAATGGTTAGAGAAGAGGAAGGGGAGCTACATGGCTGGAAAATAAAGAGGAAATGTTGATAATTACACAAGAATGGAAAAACAAGAGATGGAAAAGCTCTGAAAAGGAAAACTGCAGTTGCTGTAAGAAAGAGGAAATATCAGCCACTAAAGAGGAAAGAGAGAGGACGACCAAAGAGGAAAGAATAGAGGAAAGGAGAGAGGAGAAAGATGGAAAAAAGGAGAGAGCTTCAGCAGCTCAATTCGTACAGAAAATTAGAGAGAAAAACAGAGCACACGTATAGAGAGAGAAGGAGGAGCAGAACACACACACAAAGACAAGGACAGAGCGACGAAGCTGGAGCGCGGAGGAGCTGTTGAAGACGTCGGTAATAGAATAGGGAGGTATCTCATTCGTTATCCATGTTGAATATAATTATCTTTTGTATTTTGTTTTCTAAATTCATGTCCGAGTAGGTCCATAGCCATAGGTTATAGAGCTTCGCCGATATGTACGAAGTCTTGTTCTTAATGTTTGGTGGTTCTGAATGCTTTTGTTTTGTACGTCACTTGAATGAATGATTTTGGTATTTGATCGTTTTCAGATTGATTGGTTGTTTTAAGGCTTTCGTTCTTGTACGCCACTCGAATGAATGATTATAGAAGTTTAATGAATCTACGCCAAGGGATTAGACTTTGGAAGTTAGCCATGATTTAGGATTTAATCGATTTAGAATCTATGCCAGGTTGATCGATTGAATCTTAATGCGTCTAGTGGGTGAGATTACACAATTGGGAGATTGGTAGTACGCACGCTTGGTAGTGGAGAAGTCTATGCCAGTCAGTTCCTATATTAGAGCTTGAATTCGCTGAACTCGTGATAATATCTAAGACCATGATCTTGTTAGAACTTCGTTGTATGATCGTGCATCTCTCGAAACTTGTGGTATTTAGTCAATGAATTTAACCCCTAATTTAGATAGTTTAGTTTTATTCGCATTCTACACTCTTATTGATTTTTACGTCCTATTTGTTAGTTACTAGCTTTAGAGTTGCATCAATTCCTTGTGTTTGACTCTGGTACTATACGATCCGTATTCTTGCAGAAGCGTTAGTCTAGGTATTTTATTACTTGAGATTAACCACATTAGCGGAAAATCCCAAACGTGCTGGCAAGGCAAAATCAAAGAATGACGAGAAAGATATAAGAATCGGACACCAATATTCCGGCATTGTGAGAGATGATGATTTTGAATTTCTTCAACATCCATATCCAGTGTCAAGCAAAGAGCTAAGTGAAGAGTCGGTTGAGTCAGAGGCTAAAAATGACTCTAGAGATGGCTCAGAAGAGCATTTGGCAAACATTTCGAGATTAGTTGAGAATCTTACATCAACCGCCATCATTCGTCTAATTAAATACATTTTTGAACAGTTTACTGCAGCGGTTTGATCATCTCGTTTTCATACATATTTCTTGCACGATTTAGGAGACGTTTTTGATACATATGTGATGTTTTACGTATGATTCCGTATCCGTTTTACTTGCTTTCGTGCTTTTCATGTTCTTACAGGTTTTTACGCGTATTTGGACTATTTTGGAGCTAAAGGAACATGCACGGAGCTAAGGAGCAACTTTGGGGATCATCACGGGACAAACGGGACGAGATTGAGCATGGAGAAGCCTCCACCCGGTCGGGTACAAGCCTTACACGATCGGGCAGAACCCACGGGGCTTTGGACAGGACAAACCACACGACTCGGGCAAGCACATGCCCGAGCTGTTGCCTAGCACCCGAGCGGGCACAAACCTAGCACCCGAGCGGGCATTGCA
>CM071870.1:9593070-9603722 GCA_036759665.1 Gynandropsis gynandra
CTAAGATTCAGCCTAACGGTTTGTATACTCCACTCCCTATCCCAACTCATCCTTGGACGGACATATCTATGCATTTTGTGATAGGTTTGCCTAGGTCTAAAACGGGAAACGATTCAATCTTTGTGGTAGTAGATAGATTTTCTAAAATGGCACACTTCATACCATGTCATAAAACGGATGATGCATTGCATGTAGCTGAACTATTCTTTAAAGAAGTAGTACGTTTGCATGGCATGCCCAGCACTATAGTTTCTTGTAGGGATACCAAATTCTTTAGTTATTTCTGGAAGACCTTGTGGTCTAAGTTAGGAACCAAACTTTTATTTTCAACGACTTGTCATCCACAAACCGATGATCAAACCGAAGTAGTGAACCGAACCCTAGGAACATTATTATGTGCACTAGTTAGGAAGAATTTTAAAAACTTGGGAAGAATGTCTGTCTCATGCTGACTTCGCTTATATTCATGCTATACATTCTACATTGAAATTCTCTCCTTTCGAGATCGTGTATGGGTTCAACCCCGCTTCACCCCTGGATCTATTGCCTCTACCATCGAGGGATCGAGTCAGCTTGGATGGACAACGAAAGGCCAAATTGGTCAAACAAATACATGAAAAGGCAAGGAAGAACATCGAGGAAAAGACCAAGCTTTATGTAAAACAAGCGAACGAAGGACGGAAGAAGATGACCTTCAAGCCCGGTGATCAAGTTTGGATTCACCTAAGGAAAGAGCGTTTTCCGAACGAGCGGAAGTCGAAGCTCATGCCCCGGATCGATGGTCCATTCACTGTGACCAAGAAGATCAACAACAACGCCTACCGGCTAGATCTGTGAGGTAAGTATCATGTAAGTTCTAGTTTCAACATTTCTGACTTAATGCCTTTTGTTGCAGATCATGCGGATTTGAGGACAAATCCTTTTGAAGAAGGGGGGCATGATATGATCCTGTAGGACGCCGAAGACGTGACCAACAACGCAGAAGAGAACGCGACCTGCGGCGCGGATGAAGAAGAAGTCGGTGCGGCCCGAGACGCCCCCAACGCGGCCCAAGACGCCAACAACATGGCCCGAGACGCCCAGAGTGCGACCCGAGATGCCAACCGCACAACCCGAGACACGACCGTCACCAACGCGACCCGAGACGTGACTAGGTCAAGATACATAGGTCCCGTACCCCGTGCTAGAGCTATGGAGGAAGAAGCCTTGATCATACCCACCGGTCCCGTGACCCGAGCCAAGGCCGCGAAGCTCAACGACGTTATTGTCGGGATTCTTACGACCATCCACGCACATGAAGAGTATTCACATTCACGCGAAGTCACGAGCCTAAAGAACGTCATTCTAGCCGAAGCTCAACCCGCAATCGTAACTAATTAGGTTAAGTGACCTGTGTGTACTCTTTTTCCCTTTCGTTGGTTTTGTCCCACGGGGTTTTCTGACGACGGGTTTTTAACGAAGCCGCGTGTCACTTATTCCCGCAACCTAATTAATTTACCCGAGACCCAAGAAGAACACCTCCCCATGTGCATGGCCAGCAAGAGAGTTATCTTCTTGTTTGAAGATACCAAGATATTAATTAGAGGCTTTGCATGAAGATTAAGCATTTAATGTAATTTTTGAATTTGCTTTGTCTTGTTTTTATCTAAATGGCCGGCCCCCTTGTAGAACAATCATCCAACTTTTTCAATCAAACTTTGAATCAATCTATTGATTTTTCTTTGAATTCCTTGTGAGTTCTTGGTTGTTGGTGCGTAATATCCAACATCCTTCGTTGGTGTGTCATATCCAACGATCGTTCGTTCTTCATTGGTGCGTAATATCCATTGGAGACGAACTGATGAATCGAGAGCCTTCTGCATCTCTCTTGATACCACTCGCCCCACACACCCTTGTGCAATCCATTGCAGCAAGGCATATCCAACCCTAACCTTGTCTAGAGCGTCGATTCAATCGGGATCACGTCAGTACCTCTGCCTTTTCTCATGGACGTACCAGCAGCATGGTTTTGCTCATTGGAGGGCGAATGCTCGATTATATCACTGCTGCACACAGAAATAGCATTCACGTACTCTCTCGGGTTTAGCTCGGGTTTACCTGGAAGGTGTCCGGGATTCCGAGAGGGTGAGGCAGCTTTCTGGGTTACGGAGTTCTCTAAACTCTTCACATGATTGCTCAAGGATTCCATCTGAGTTTTGAGCTCATTGATTGCTGTCCCAATGTCCGCATTGAATTTGGTTTGCGTTGAATGTTGCTGCCTTTGCGCCTTGATAAATTCAAGCAACACTCCCTCAAGGTTTGACGAGGAGGCTTGAGGAAGTTGAGAAGCTTGCGGAACTTGCTGAGATTGCTTGTTATTTTGCTGGTATGGCTGCTGTGGTTGCTGATATCCCGAATACTTCATCGATTGAGTCGTTTCGTATGGCAAGTTCTGGTGATTCCTCTAATTCGGTTGTAGGTATTCCCGAAGTGCGTGTTTCTTTGCTGCTGGGCCTAATTCATATGTTCCATATTCTCTTGCAGCATGCATTGGTAAGCCACGTGTCCTGTATCTTTACAATTCACGCAGTACATGGTGTTTGCTGCATTACCCGTTGCTCGGCTCTGATTCGGCTCATATAGGCGACGAGTGCTGTTAGGCATACCTCTCGGTGTTGACCACATGGTGTGGTGCATGGCAAGGTTATCGATCAGCTCGTATGCCTCCTCCATGCTCAGATCCATAAATGATCCTCTAGTAGCGTTATCCAATGTTGTTTGGTGCTCATCTCAAATTCCATTGTAAAAGGTTTCGATAACGTACCACTACTCGAGACCATGGTGTGGACACATCTGTAGAAGATCCTTAAATCTGCCCCACGCTTCAAATAATGTTTCTCCATCTCTACTTCTAAATGTTGTGATTTCCCCCCTCATCTGAATCGTCTTGCTCGGGGGAAGAAACGTGATAAGAACAATGTGCAGAGCTGATCCCAAGTAGTGATAGATCCAGCGGGAAGCGATTGCAGCCAAGTTTTCGCCCGTCACCCATTTGAGACGGGGAAGAGACGCAGCAAGATCGTGTCCTCTGATACTCCATGTATTTTGAATGTACCGGAAAGCTCAAGGAAGTCTCTAAGATGCGGATGGGGATCCTCGTGATTTCCACCCATTAATTGCTTCTGATAAAGCATGTTGATCATCTCCGGCTTAATCTCAAACTGTTCTCTCACAACAGCAGGCATCCTTATGGCTGTTTGCACGTTGTTCATGTTCGGCACCACGTAATCCCTGAGACGACGTGGTGGATGAACCTGTGGTTCTCACGGTTGAGGCGCGAGTGGTTGTTGCTGCAAATGCCCCAAATTACCGAGAGGTAACTGAAGCTGTTCGTGGCCATTCTGATTATCCATATCTCATTGATTTGACGGCTCTGTATTACCTTCTTCCTTGCCCTTTCTCAGTTGTCTGCAAGTTCGCTCGATCTCTGGGTCGATTTGTAGTAGATTTGAAGCACCTTGAGACCTGGTCATAAACCAACAAAGGACAAACGAATGGAATTAGGTAGAAAGAAACGAGAGAAAAGAAAACAAAAACAAAAATAAAACAAGACGCGTTGACAATAGTCCCCGACAATGGTGCCAAAAACTTGATGCGTTATCAAAGTTAAAAAAATAACCTAAACTACCCGCAAGTGCACGACACGTGTGTAGTACTTCAGGTGTCGATCCCACAGGGACTATGCAACACAACCTAAGCACAAACTACGAATCAAAATTTCTAACGAACGAAATATGGTTTTAAGAATGAAATACTAAAAATAAATGAGATAAACAAACTATTTCTTAAGAATGAGACAAACGTTCCAGGAAAGCGGTTTCAACACAAGACTATCGAAACCAACAATCAACCAATCTATCATGCAATCCCAGTCAAGTTATCTCAGGCAGACGATCCTAATATGATATCTACTCTTTCTCGAGGCATAGACACGTGATCTAGTCAAGTTACCCCCTACTTTCGTGGCTGACACCTTGAACTAAACCGATAAGACCTATGATTCATCCGTTTTACCCTCAACCGCTGTTATCCTACTTTCGTGGCCTAATCTCTGTTGTTCTAAACCTGATCTTCTAGGACTAGAATTCTCCTTTCGTTCCTTCTCCTAATCCCTAACACATGCATCTACGTGGCCATCGTAAACACAAGTAAATTAAGCACAGAGAAAAAGAATAGATAAACGAAAACGGGAAGGTGCATTCAAAGATAAATCAAAAGTGGTTCCGGGATAGCCATGGGCTAATCCCTTCTCCTAGAACAAATAAACTACTCGCTCATGCATCCGTTAACAATCATAAACGAAATAGAAGGTCTAAAGAACATGAAAATCAAACGAAACCGAAGTCTGGGGTTGATCTCCAATGCTCATTGTAAGTCTCCTTCGCAAGAACATCCTCCTTCTCTCCACTCTCTCTCCTCGATCAAGAACTCCAAACTGCGTGAATGAGTTCGACCTCTCACTCCTCTCCTCTTCTTTCCTTCCTCTTTTCTTTCCATTTCTCCCTTCTTTCCTATTCGGCCGTTCAGTTCTTCCTTATCTTGCAGCAGCCACCGATTGTTGTCTTTTTATGAGTGTTCCATTCTTGAATAAGTGTGGTGACGTTTCCATTACTTTCTCCAGCGAAATATCACTTATTCCTCTTCTCTAAAGGCGTTTTCCTTATTGTATAAGTCCCCATTAAACTCCAATTTTTTTTGTCAAATTAACTTATTTGAAGTTGCAGGTGATGGACGCGACCCGCGCGGGCTGGGTAAGCGACCTGCTCGGGTGCGGCGCGGAAGATTGCACAAGAACGCGATGAGAAAAGAGGAAACCCGCTCGGGCTGAGGTGATGCTCGCTCTGGCTGAGGTGACGCCCGCTCATGCTGAGGTGATGCCCGCTCGGGCTTAGGTCCCGGGCGTGGTATTTCTTGGCCGACTCGTGCTCAATTTACTGGACAAAATTACCGTAACAAATGCCCGCTCGGGCTAGGGAGTTACCCGCACGGGTAGTGGCTATTCCTTGCCGATTCTCGTCCTGTTTGTCCCGTGATGATCCTCGATGTTGGTACTTTGTCTCGTGCACGTCCTTTAGCTCCAAAATGAACCGAATACGTATAAAAACCTGTAAGAACATGAAAACACGAAAACAAGTAAAACGGATATAGAATCATACGTAAAGCATTGCAAGAAATACGTATGAAAACGAGATGATCAAAATCCCCAAGACTTGAATGTTTGCTTGTCCCTAAGAAAATGTATACATGGAACACGTGGGGTATACAAAATCTGAGAATTCCCCTCTCTCCTAGAAATACCGCTAAAGCAAACCTAACCGATCAACTAGCACGTCGAGAGCAAATTCGGCCAAATTAAGTTTTTAGTCTTCATCCTAGGTTCACCAAGGCCACCCATGAGAAAGTAAATCGAAAGAAAACTAGACAAGTCACCGTAACTCTCTCCACCAAACAAGACTTCAGACCATGCTAAACCTAGAACAACCGAGGATACTTGTTTCTTTTCCGAGCTTCTTTCTTTTCCTTTTTTTTTCTTTTTTCTTTTTCTTTTCTTTTTATGTATATTTCTTTTATTTTCTTCTTTTTCTTTGCATACACACTAGGCTTCTAGGACGTCGGATTTGAAGGGATCCAGCCTCTACTTAGACCCAGACTACTGATAACGGTATACTCATGCATCTCGTTCAAGAGTTCAGCGGAGTAGGCGGCGTTTTATTGTGCCATGCCCTTAGGATGTAAAAAGATGATCGCAAACCCACCACTTAGACCCGAGCCATCGAAAGAGTATTATTCGATGCACTCATATCGATCTGAGCATCGAGGAGGCATACGATTTTAGAGATGTTTATGATATAGATGGGATGCTTTACGTATGATTCTGTATCTAATTTATTTGTTTTCGTGTTTTCATGTTCTTACAAGTTTATATGTGTATTTGGTTCATTTCGGAGCTAAAGTACGTGCACGAGACAAAGTACCGACATCGAGGATCATCACGGAACAAACAGGACGAGAATCGGCAAAGAACACACACTATCCGCGCGGGTAACTCCCTAGCCCGAGCGGGCATTTATTACGGTGATTTTGTCCAGCAAATTGAGCACGATTCGGGCAAGAACTTCCATGCCCGGGGCCTCAGCCCGAGCGGGCAACAACACAGCCCGAGCGGGCAATAGACCAGCCCAACCGGGGCACCTTCTAGCCCGAGCAGGCTGCCTCGTTCTCCATCGCATTCTTGCACGATCTTCCGCGCCGCACCCGAGCGAGTCACTTACCCAGCCCGCGAGGGTCGCATCTGTCACCTGCAACTCCAAATAAGTTAATTTGTCTTAAAACAAATGGGAGTTTGTTGGGGACTTATACAATAAGGAAAACGACTTTAGAGAAGAGGAATAAGTGATATTTTGCGGGAGAAAGTAATAGAAACGTCGCCCAACTTATTGAAGAATGGAAACTCATGAAAAGACAACAATCGGTGACTGCTGCAACAAAAGGAAGAACTGAACGGCCAAAAGGGAAAGAAGGAAGAAAAGGAAAGAAAAGAGGAAGTAAAGAAGGAGAGAGGAGTGAGAGGTCGAGCTCATGCACTCAGTTTTCAGTTCTTGATCGCGGAGAGAGAGTAGAGAGAGAGAAGTAGGAGGTTCTTGCGAATGAGACTTACAAAATCATTGGAAAATCAACCCCACAATTCGGTTTCGTTTGGTTTTCATGTTCCTTAGACCTTCTATTTCGTTTATGATTGTTTGCGGGAGGTTCTTGCGAAGGAGACTTACAAGGAGCATTGGAGATCAACCCCACACTTCGGTTTCGTTTGGTTTTCATGTTCCTTAGACCTTCTATCTCGTTTATGATTGTTTACGGACGCATGAGCGAGTAGTTTATTTGCTCGAGGAGAAGGGATTAACCCATGGCTATCCCGGAACAACTTTTGATTTATCTTTGAATGCATCTTCCCGTTTTCGTTTATCTATTCTTTATCTGAGTGCTTAATTTACTTTTGTTTACGATGGCCACGTAGATATATGTGTTAGGGATTAGGAGAAAAAGGAGAAGGAGAATTCTAGTCCTAGAAGATCAGGTTTAGAACAACCGAGGTTAGGCCACGAAAGTAGGGTAACCGCGATTGAGGGTAAAACGGATGAATCATAGGTCTTATGGGTTTAGTTCAAGGTTTCAGCCACGAAAGTAGGGGGTAACTTGACTAGATCACGTGTCTATGCCTCGAGAAAGAGTACATATCATATTAGGATCGTCTGCCTTAGATAACTTGACTGAGATTGCATGATAGATAGGTTGATTGTTGGTTTCGGTAGTCTTGTGGTGAAACTGGTTTCCTGGAACGTTTGTCTCATTCTTAAGAAATAGTTTGTTTATTTGTTTTTTTGGTATTTCATTCTTAAAACCATATTTCGTTCGTTAGCAAGTTTGATTCGTAGTTTGAGTTTAGGTTATGTTGCGTAGTCCCTGTGGGATCGACATCTGAAGTACTACACACGTGTCGTGTACTTGTGGGTAGTTTAGGTTATTTGTTTAACTTTGAGAACGAATGAGAGAAATTCAACCACTGATGTATATGGAGATAGAATCAGCAAGTGTGAAGTGTGAAATCAAAATTGAGAGGGAAGTTGAACCTCTAATTCCTGCTTTTGGAAGTATTGCTAGAGAAGGTGATGATGGAGGTATTGTAGATTATGATGACTGTGTTATTTTAGGTCCAAATAACAAAAGTGGAATTGGAAGTAATCCGATGGAAATAATAAATATTTCGGATTCTGATAATTCTGATAGTGAACATACTAGTGGGTTAATGATGCGTGTCAAGTAAAACAAGTTAACCTAAACTACCTGCAAGTGCACGACTCATGTGTAGTAATTAAGGTGTCGATCCCACGAGGAATAATGTAATACGGTCTAAGTATCAAAACTAGAATCAATGCTTGCTGCGAAGAAATAAGGACGGTGAGATGCAATGATAATGATGCAGTGGATAAGTGAGTTCTAAACAAAGAGACAAACATCCTAGAATCCGGTTTCACTGCATAGCCTCCAAGACCTATCTCTGATCTATCTAATCGTGCATTCCCTATCAAGATATCTAAGGCGGACGATCCTAATGTAGAACCTACCCTCTCTCAAGGCATAGGAACGTAGCTAGATTGAGTCATCCCATACTTTCGTGGCTGACACCCCAACTAAACCCCATTACGATTCATGATTCGCCCCATTCAACCCTCAACAATTACTACCCTACTTTCGTGACCTAGTCTCGGTTTTCCAATGTCTGATCTTCTAGGACTAGAATTCACTTTTCAGTACTTCTCCTAACCCTAACACATGCATATACGTGGCCATTTGTAAACACAAGTCATTAATCGCTCAGACAAAGAATAGATAAACGAAACGAGGAAATACATTCATAAACAAATCAAAGATGGTTCCGGGATAGCAATGGCCTAATCCATTCTCCTAGAACAAATCTACTACTCGATCATGAGTCTAAACAACATTAACAAAAAAGTAAAGTAAGGAGAATAGAAATATCAAATGAGTGATGGTTCCGAATCAATTCTCGACTCCTTGTTGTATTTCCCGTCAAAGAGGGCTCTTGAATGGATGGATGGATGATTTGTACCCTCTAGGGTTCTCCTCTGTATTTGCTTGCTTCTGAACTCAATTCGGGGTCCGTTTTTATACAAATTCCCCGTTAGAGAACTTCTAGGGAAGTTGTTACAGCCATCCCCCGCGTGGGCTAGGGAGGCAACCTGCACGGGCTCCTCATTTTCTCCATGACCCGCACCTGCTAAGGGCTAGCACAACTCGGGAAAATGCTGCTGGAACTCCAAACCTGCACGAGCTAAGCTGATCAACCCGCGTGGGCTCCTCACTCCCTTTGGTCCGTGTGTGCTGAAGGTGAGTCTGAGGCGTGCACTATTTGCTGGATGATCAGGCCGAGCAGGCGAAGGAAACCACCCCGGGGGGCCTTGTCTCCTCATGTTGTATCGCATTCCTTGCCTTTTTCTCATCCTGTTTGCTCCATTATAATCTTTTATGCTCGTACTTTGTCTCGTGTATGTTCTTTAGCTCTAAAATGAACCAAATACGCATTAAAACCTATAAGAACATGAAAACATGGAAACAACTAAAACGGATACAAAAACACACGTAAACATCGCAACTAGCATCATAAACATATCTAAAATCATACGAGACTTGTGTATGAAAACGAGACGATCAAAATCCCCCAGAGTTGAATGTTTGATTGTCCATAAGAAAACAAAAACGTGGAACACGTGGGAGATATCTAGAATGCGAGAATTCCCCTTTCCCTAGAATCACCGCTAAAGCAAACCTAATCGATCAACAAGCAAGTTAGAGCAAATTTTGGGTCTAATAGCTTTCAGTCTTCATCTTAGGTTCACAATGCTTGACGTGTGGAAACACGAGTTATAAATTATCCTAGACCACTTCACCGCAAGTATACGGATTGTGTAGTACCAGGGTCGATCTCTGGGGACTAAAGCAGCCAAAAACTAAGAATGAAACTAAACTAAGACGAATAGAAATAGATGGGGATATGGTCCTTAATACCTAAAACTAACCTAAGTGGTGACAACCATACTAGGTTGGCGATGAACTCGGATATGACGAACACTACGGGTGTCGGGATACCAGGAATGGTATGAATGAAGCAACTAAGGATCATAGATCTATCAACTTATCTTGACAACGGGAAATTCATGCCCTAAGGTGAGGAGTGATTCTTCCGAGCCTAAACCTCCTAACCATAAGTACGCACAACCCTACCTTCCAGCAGTGATTAACCCGTACCATGGCAGCTTTACGAACACAATCATTAGCCATAAGATGACTAACCGACCGGTCAGATTCTCATTAGCCAAAGTTAATCTACAACTTAACAGGTCCGGATTCATTCTTTAACCTTCCAGCAAAGTCCGAAATCCTATGTTACTGAGCGGTCAGCACTAGCGTAAGAGTGATAATGTTAAGCGTAGAACCGATAATCAAGAATAAATCAATAAATCTAAGCATTAATGCAAATCATTGTTCATCCATTACAATCCGATATCCCTACCCGTAGTTGGGACTCTACTCACTCATGGAGAAAACAAAAGACGAAGATAACATAACCCTATACATGATAGACTCTAGGAAATTCGATGCCTCGACCTTCCCTATCGTGTTACTGGTGCAAGGATTGATGCTTCTCTTCTTCTCCAACGTCTCCCGAGCCTTTCCAGATGTTTTCCCAGCCTTTCCTTGCCCTGTACGTCGCCCCCTTGCTCTAGATCTATTATTTTCCTTAAATAAGGTCGTTTGAATGCAAGATCTAAGTTGTTGCGAAATACACGGCCCGCTCGGGCACCACTGTCGCCCGGTCATGCAGAGGCGCGCCCGGTCATGTTCCTTCATAATACCCTATCGAGCATCAATACCCGATCGCATGGTTGAACGGCCCGAGTCGTGCAAACTCTCGGGGAATTTGGGATGAATTATCGCCCGAGCGGGTATACGTCTTGCGCCCGATCGGGTAAGGCTACCCGATCTCGTTGCCTTCGTGCCCGGGTCGTGCAAGGTATGCGGATAACCCCGTAGGT
>CM071870.1:9619168-9634193 GCA_036759665.1 Gynandropsis gynandra
GGTGTGTGGCTCCGGGACCGGATGTGGCGATGCAGACGCCGGGTTTTCCGGAGGAGCGACCGTAGCCCTCGGCGGCAAAGACTCCACCCTGCTCGTGGCGAGGGAGGACGTTGTGGATAGTGGCGGAGCGCGTGAGCGCCTGGTGGATCTCCATCGACGCACCTCCTGGGTAGGCAAAGACGTTTTCGACACCTTGCCGTTCGAGGGCTTCGACGAGGATGTCGGCTCCTTTGCGGGGCTCATCCGGGCCAACCGGGAGACAAAATCACGGGTTACGTTGGGTTTCGCCGGAGAAGGTGGTGCAATGGCGGAGACATTGGTGGAGGAGCATGAAATGGAGCGGGGATGGCAGCGGCCGCGAGAGGAGGTGGGCTGATGGTGATTCCAGTGTGTTGAGAATTAAACTCAAAACTGTCAGAATTTTTAATCAGTTTCATCAGCGATTTGGAAGGTCAAATGGAAACCAAATTCAACGTATGACCTATGAATCTGGATGCCCCAAGAGTGTAGTTTCTAACGGTTCAAGTTTCAAGACGTTTGGAAATTTGTGGAAGAAGTTATTGCTGTTTTAGTAACGAATGGTCAGTTTGGACTGTATGGAGTTTCGGTTTCATTTATGTCTTCTTTTAATTTTGTTGACTATAGAACATTCTAGTCTATTGAAAAATACTATAAATAGATATGTTATATGTTTGGAGTACAAGCAGCGAAAAATAAGAAAAAAACAAATTAAAGAAAGAAATATTTCTCCTCTCTTTTCAAAAGTATTCAAATACTTATATCCTCTTCCATCAAAGTGAAAGGGAAGTGAAAATCTGGAAGTGTGTAAGGGAGTTTTGGAGGAGAAATAAGAGGGTTTGGTGGACGATAATATGATCGTGGAGGAAGAGGCGAACGCCATGAGTATGGAATTTGAGCACTAAAGAAAGAAAGATAAGAGAATAATTCATTTCATGTTTTCCTTCGATTATTTATAGAATTCTAAAGTCTAGTAAAAAATAAGATTTGAAGAATATTATTCTGCTGTAAGGTTAGTTAGTTAGTTAGGTACTCTACAAGAATAACAGTTTTGTAGGAGTACGCGAGCATCTTGATAACCGTGGGTTGCAGTGATATTGGTTGCAGTGACTTCGTGAGACTCTTTTTAGACAAGTAAAACAGAAGGAATAGATACTGTTTCATTAGATGATATATTGTTTTCATGTTCTTTGTGGATTTCAACAATGACTCTTTGTGAATCATTTAAAATTGACTTCGTTGATTTTAATTAAATATTACATACAGGACCTTTTAATTTTGACATTTTGTCTCTACATATAATATTTATGTCAATTTAGGAGTTTTTTATAACTAAATAAAATGAATAAATCATTTTTAAAAATCTATTTTTCTGCAGAAAAACCTTTTCTTTATTGTCGACAAACAAAGAAAAGAGCGAGGACAAAATCTTGTGTTCATGGTATGTTTCAAAGCCCGAATCTATCGGCCGGTTTGACACAGACCCGTTATATCAAACGCATACGTGAATATATATTTATGTAGAGTCTAGTAAGAGGAGCAGAAAACAAATCTGTACTGTATAACAAAAAGAATGAAATATGTTTTAAGTAAGGGTAATACATGATATATATTGCACAAAAGAAAGAATTTTTGTTTTAGTATTCGATTCCACAATTTTGATTATATATAATTTTATATCCATTTACCATTTATGGATTAACTTTATTGTAGTTTTTTAAATTAATTAAAACTCACATTTCTTTCCTTTGTTAGGGATGGGCAAAATATTCGAAATATTCGTTTCCGATTCGTATTCGTCGTATTCGAAACGAAAATTCAAATATCCGTTGATACAAATACAAATACAAATATTAGAAATCAGATATTCGACAAATACAAATACAAATAGTAGATTCAATTATTCGAACTATTCGTATCTGTAAGTATTAAATAGAAAATTTAATTAATATATAGATACATATATAATAAAATTGATTTTAATGATCAAATTGGAAATAAAAAACATTATTAATCTTATTTAAACATTTAGTATATAATATACAAATATGTAATATATTTATGATTAGAGGACTAAAATATCAAATACTTTAAAATAACTAATATTGTTGCAGATTTAATTTATACTCAAATTTTGGTTTTAATCCAAATGGGTTGGATATGTTAAAGAGACATAAAAATATATGAAAAAAATACAGAACTCACTAAATATATAACTTTTTGCGAATTTTATTTTTAGTGTGTAATTTAACAATTTGTTTCATTGTTTTAAGTGAATGATGATATACGTAAAATCATCCACGAAACTGAATTTAAATGACCGGTGTGGAAATGAATGTGAAGATTTGGTATTTTGTTTTATTTATATTATGTATATTTGCATCTTTGTGAGATTTGAAATTTTAGTTTTAGATTAGATTTGATGATTATTGGTTTTTTATTAAAATGTTTCTATATATACTTTATATATTAAAAAAGTTTAGGTTCAAATACGAATATCCATATATCCGACGGATATCCGTATATTCGACAAATATTCGTATTTACAAATATCCGGATTTACAAATACAAATATTAAATTTGGATATTCGTAGAATACAAATACAAATACAAATAGTCCGATATTCACAAATATTCGTTACTTGCCCGATATTCACAAATTCGCCGAATACAAATACAAATACAAATAAAGTCTAGTAAGAGGAGGAGAAAACAAATCTGTATAACAAAAAGAATGAAAAATGTTTTAAGTAAGGGTAATACATGATATATATTGCACAAAAGAAAGAATTTTTTTTAGTATTCGATTCCACAATTTTGATGATATATAATTTTATATTCATTTACCATTTATGGATTAACTTTATTATAATTTTTTAAATTAATTAAAACTCACATTTCTTTCCTTTGTGCAATATATTTTACATTTAAAAATGAGGTTACTCCATGCAACAACAAGATTTTTCTTATATGTTTCCAATTTTATTTAATTAAAAAAAGAAAAAGAAAAGTAAATGAAAAGCTCAAATCAAGAGGGGAGAGATATGCAAATTTGACAAAACTAAAAAATGGCAAAAAGAGAGAGAGAAAGTGAGAAAGTGAAAGTCGCACTTTTCATGTAGGAAAGGTTAAGGTGGGGGCGAGAACGGTTAAGGTGGGGGGATGTCGAGGTTAAGGTGGGGGATGTCGGGAAAAGCCTCGCTCTATATACATAAACATTATAAAAGTAAATAACAAATAGATAAATTTTTGAAGTTACCCCATATTTAAACAAAAGTAATTATAAATGAAAATATTTTTTAAAAATATTTAATATATTCTGTTTTCAATGAATAAATATATGTTAAATGGGGTTCGTTAAAGAATATACAATTGGGAAGGTCGAAGTCAACGAAATTATTTATGGAAATTAAACTCTTAACTTTGAAACACGTTTTTGTATTATTCTTATTAGATCATCTGCGCTACACACGGATTTATATAATTATTTTATTATTTTAAAATTTTATTGCAATATATATATATATTATGGTGTATAAAAAAGATTAATAGAATTAAAAAATATTGATGTGAAAATGCAACGAAAATTGAAATAAATTAACAATTTTAATAGTTATTGATTTATGAATTAAACCGAAAAATCTTAATATATAACTGTTTTTAGATCTAAACTAATTAATAGATCTTAATATATAATATTATATATATTATATCATAAGATACAATATTATTTACTATTAGAAAATATATAAAGTTCTTCTACTTCACCAATAGAAATGGTTCTTATGAATGAAAAGTTTGTTTAGTCTTTTAAATTGTATTTATTTTATTTTTTGTTCTTTATTATACTAATATTTTTCAAGGTGATAGAATTCAAGCATATATAAAATCTTATGATGTTCCAAAATTCAAACATCTAATTAAGGAAGAAGAATGTTGCAGTATTTTTTAATTTTAATTTGGTTCCGAGTCTTGGTTTATATAAGTCATCAGATCATCCATTCAACATTAATTTCTATTCTACAACATTTGTTAGATATATCGATACTATATTTTTTAATAGTATCGATATATCTCTTATAAATATTTGCAAGAAATACTTTTAGTAATAAAATATTGTAAAATTGGTATTATTCTAACATTATTACGATATTTAAGTATTGAAATAAAAAAACAAATTTTTAAAACGATTTAATTATTTTTTAAAATAATAAATATATTATATTTGATTAAACAATAACAAACTTTTAAAATAAAAATCATTTTATTTATTTGTAATTATGTTTAACAAGAATTATTTGCTTTAGTTTAATTTAATTTTTATTATTATAAAATACTTAAGATTATAATTTTAAAATATTTGATTTTATTTTCAATATTCTTTTAAATTAGTATTAGATCATTTTACTTTTTTAACATATCCGTTATAATAAATAAATAATTTAATTAGTACTACACTAAAGACAATAATTTTTAATTTTTAAAATTATTTTTTATTATAAATTGTTTAAGAATATAAATTTAAAACTGAATAAAGTTTAAAATATAATAATAAATATTTAATATTAATTTAGTTTAACTTCCACAAATACTAATAACTTCTCACTTTTATTTTAAAAAATTAGTTTCGACCGTAAAAGCACTATAACTTATATTTATTATTTTTTTTATATATCTCCATACTCTCATAAATTTATTCTCACAATAAAAAAATTTACTGTATTCTTTGTGTGTAAATTCTGTAAATTTAAAGTAAGTATTTTAATAATTATTTATTATATTTGTTTCTTATATATTTAAATAATTCTTTTTTTATTTTATAATTCAATGTGTCACCTATAAAAAAATATTTGAGTACTTATAAAAAATTTTAAAATCAAAGTTAGAAGTTTAAGAATTTTTAATATTTTTTAAAATAAACATTACTAATATTTAACATAAATTCAATTTTATTTTTTGTGTGTTTTTTGTAAAATCCAAATATTGATAACAACTATTTTATATATTATTACTATTAATATATAAAATAATTTTTAATTTATTTATGATTTCAAAATTTTAAAAAAATGATTAAATAAAAAAATTAAAATATTTTTTTAATAAATTTATCATATTTAAAATGAAATTTGTCTTAAAATACAGTAATCATATAATCCTGTTAAATTAATTATCATAAATATAATAATCCTTTATTCTCATTTATTAAAATAAGTTGTTTTTATTATAATTTTTGAATTCTAATTTTTTAAAATTATTTAAAGTGAAATTCAAAAAAAATAAATTTTAAAAATAGATATTATTTATATATAATTATTATAATTTTTAGTTAATTTTAAATCGAAATTATTATAATAATTCACTATTGTTAAATTGAAAAAATATATATATATTATTTCATATATATTATTATAATTTTATAAAAATAATAAAAATAGTATTTATTTATTTTCAATGTGTTATATTATATGTATTAATTAATACAAAATCTTAAATAAAATTATTTTATCGTAAAATTATAGAATCCAATAAGTTATTTAAAAAATTTATTTGGATGAACCTTTTTTTGTGTGCTATATTTATTATTCAAAAAATCTTTAAAAATATTGTATTCTGAAAATATTGAATGAAATCAGTTATTTAATAAGTAATTTATATGTTAAAATTAACAAAATGATTATTTAATTTTAATTAATTAAATTCAACATCACTTTATTTTAAAAATATATATTAATGATTTTATTTATTTTACCTTACAAATTTTATAAAAAATAATTTTGTTATCATAATTAAATTATAAACTCCCATTTAAATTTTATAAAAAGTAATTGTGTAATTATTATAATTAAATCTACTTATTCTTTGTTGTTTTTAATTTATTATAATTCAATTACATATATCTTCAATGCATATTAATCTACTTATTTTTTTTTCATGTTCTATTTTTATTATTAAAAAAAACTCAAAAATATTTTATTGTAAAAATATTGAATCGAATTAATTAAGTAATAACTAATTCATATATTAATTTTATAAATTTAAAATCATAATAAAATTATAATTACAAGTTTTATAAAAATACTTTTTGAATTATTATAATTAAATTATAACTTCTTACTTAAATTTTAGAGTGGAAATATTTCAATAACATAACTTTCATGTTTATAGCTATTCATAACAACTTCCGTAACTAATCATACATTTATTTATTTTTATTTAATAACAATTACAATATTATATTTCATACTCAGAAATTATATGTTTACTATAATAAATTAAAATTTATTTTGCTCCTATATAAATTTTTCGTGTTTACTTAACAATCATAGACATTTTAAAATATTATTATTTTTCATATATGATATATGTCATATATGTTTCCCAAAAAAACATTAAAATTTCTTATATATATATATATATATATATATCAGGTATTATCACACATATGTTTTATTTTAATTTTTGTAGCTTATAAATTCTATCATTTGTTGTTATTAGTATTACTATCATTAATAACAAATAAATGTTTTCTTTTCATTTTTTCACGTATAAAAATTTATTATAAATTCTCAAATGTTGTTATTTTTATTTTCCATTAATTATATATAATTTACTTTTTTAATTCTTAGTTAAAGTTTATTTTATTTATATGTCTTCAATTATTCTGTTTATTTTTATTTAAATTTTATATTAGATTATAGTGAATATTATCTATGAAATTTTTATGTTTTAATTACTTAAATTGAATTATTATTTTAATTGAATAAATTAATAAAAGAACACATGATCATATATCACAATAAACATTTCAAAGTTTTTGTTCATTAAATCACAAATTTATTGAAAAATATTTTAAAAAATTATACCACTATATGCTTTCATAAAAATTGTTATAAAAATAAATAAATATAACTTAAAAAATTATTAAAATTATTTAATTACTTTTCAATTTTTATTTCAATCTAACTTATTATTTCTTTGATGAATATATTTAAAATGTTAATATATAATCAATACTTAAAGTATATATCTTATATTATATTCATATTATTTATTAATTTCAGTTTTAATAATTTTAAAATCCATTGAATATACTTACTTTTTATTTTCATTTAACCTTGAATATATTTAAATATTAATATATAATTACTATAAATTAAATACTACCACTATATACCTTTTATCATTTAAAAATTATACATCTTATATTATATTCAAACTATTTATTATTTTCAATTTTAATAATTTTAAAATCGGTACTATGCACGGGTAATATCTAGTATATATATATTACTTACATATATACATACGAAATATTGTTTTAAATCATACAAAAAACTTTTACAATGATTTCTTTTCATATATAACTTATATAAGTCTTAGTTTTATTTCATTGACATTTACACATGTTGGAAAAAAGAAATAAAACCAATAAAAGAAAACAAACAAATTGATGATAGGATGTAAAGAGAAGGCCTCATATTTCAAAATAATAACTTAAACATTAATTAAATTCAATAAAAATATCATCAATTTTTTTGTGAAAGAGAAAAGTAATGGGATAGTGAAAGACATAAATAATTAATATTATTAAATAATTAGATAAATTTTAAATTAGTTATAAAAATTTTTAAATAAATGTATAATTAATGTAAAAATTAATATTGTTTTTTATATAAAAAACCAACTTGATGATGTTACCTACATATATACATATGAAATATTATTTTAAATCATACAAAGTTACAGTGATCCATTTTCATATATAACTTATATAAGTCTTATTTTTATTTCATCGGCATTTACACATGTTGGAAAAAAGAAATAAAACCAATAAAAAAACAAAAAAGTTGATGACATGATGTAAATAGTTAGCATTACATGTGTGCTGCCATTGCGTAACAAATGGTGATGCCATTGTAGCATAAATTTTCCTGTTAACTTCACTTTGCTCCCGTGTCACAACGGCTTTGCAATTTTCGACGCATGTGTCGATGCAATTTTAGCGATAAATTTGTGTTAGTTTTTTGCTCGATTTGCGTTACAAATGTCTATTCTATAGATTTCCACATGTTTTCTTTTAAAAAAGAAAAATAAATAAAACCAATGAAAAAAAACAAAAAAGTTTATGACGTGGTGCAAAGAGAATGTATCCTTTTTCAAAATAATAATTGAAGCATTAATTAAATTCTTATATATATATATATATTACTTACATATATACATATGAAATATTGTTTTAAATCATACAAAGAACTTTTATATTAATTAGGTGGCTTAAGGAGAAGAGAGGAAAACATCATCCTTTTATATTAAAGAATTAGATAAATTTAATATTAATTATAACAAATTTGCCATACATGTAAAATTAATGTAAACAGTTAATATTGTTTTTATATAAAACCAACTTAATAATGTTACTTACATATATATATATATATGAAATATTGTTTTAAATCATACAAAGTTACAATGATCCGTTTCATATATAACTTATATAAGTCTTATTTTTATTTCATCGGCATTTACACATGTTAAAAAAAAGAAATAAAACCAATAAAAGGAAATAAAAAAGTTGATGACATGATGTAAAGAGAAGACATCATTTTTCAAAATAATAACTTCAACATTAATTAAATTCAACCAATAAAAGAAAACAAAAAAGTTGATGACATGATGCAAAAAGAAAGTATCATTTTTTGAAAATAATAACTTAAAAATTAATTAAATTCAATAAAAATATCATTAATTTTTTGGTGAAAGAGAAAAATAATGAGATTGTGAAAGACATAAATAATTAATATTATTAAATAATTAGATAAATCAATTAATATTAATATTATTAAATAATTAGATAAATTTTATATTAGTTATAAAAAATTTGACATAAATGTAAAATTGATGTAAACAATTAATATTTTTTTATATAAAAAACCAACTTGATGATGTGGATGCTTAGGTGGAAAACATCCTCCTTTTATATATATAACTAGATGATACCCGCGCTACGTGCGGATTTGTGATAATTAAAATATGTTTATCTTACGTGTTGTAGAAATTTTTTTAAAATTGAATATTGTCATTAGATTTGATATGCATACGGGGTAATATAAAGACACAAAATAAAAGTTTCAATGCATAAATTTGATCAATAGATTTATAAGTTGTAATGCAACTAATAGTGCAATTTGTTTATAATGTATTTAAAATTTTATGGAAAAAGCGATTGTACGATTTGAGCCGTAGTGTTTTAATGATATTTTTCTTATCCGTACCTAAATAAATATTGAGGATTAAATTTAATCAATAACTGGATTTAAGAACAATTATTAAGATACGAACAAGATTTAGAAATTTGGAAAAATTACCTATGTTTGAATTTTTTTATTGGTTTTAGCTGTGGATCTATGTAGATGTGGGTGGAGCATGGGCGACGTGTTAACAAACCTATTTGATATATTTAGTAAGAATAATTACGAATAACACTGAAAAAATATAACATAATACATGTTATCTACTGTTTTTAATATTGTTGATCATAATGGGAGTAATGCATGTTACGATCATGACGGTTTCTTTGACGATCATTTGAGCAACAAACAAAAATGCATATCAAATTCGTCCAGCATGATTATTTTTACGAAATAATTTTTGTATTTGAAATGTTGATGTGAGGTCAATAAATTATTTTGTAGAAGAAATAACAAAACATGTTAATGAAGTAATAATATAAAACTTACCTAATCAATAACACTCGGATTTCTATTTTTGATCGGAGGTTGTCAAACGCAAATTTGATCCTTGCATAGCAATGAGGAGTCCAACAACATCTACAAGTGTCAACATTCCATTATATGAGTTTAGTAGTAAAGAAGTATATTTGATTTATTGCAAACGTATTTACCTGATACAACTTCTTTGTGGCCAACCAATCCAATCAATTGTCGGCATGAACACATCCTGAATTTGTATTTCAGAATTGTATGAATTGCGTCAGTTACTTTCTCAACAATCGTATTCTCTTTAAAAGATATGTCCATACTATTGCCGGTTAACTTTTAGTTACCAACATTTGGTAGTATTTCAAATTTTTTAAGATAAATATATCTCCTTCCTTTATATATTCATGGTATTTATTAACACCACCAAGAGATATATGTCCTTAAATAGTAGTTCCGTGCAATATTTCATATACACGATGATGAAAGATATTGATATAATGTGGAATACACAAATACATTAACATAACTTACTGTTTCATTGAGAAAAAAACCAAGACCAAGCAAACAATTGTCAATGAATGTGTTTCGTCATGATAGTTTTCAACCGTATAATTACAAATAATTTAGTATTTCATGTCACTTTGGTTTAGTCGTAATTGTTATAAAAGGTCAAGATTACCGTACCATTTGCATGGAGTCATCCATCATGATAGTTTCAACCATATTTCTTGATTGTCCCGTAAAAAAAAGGTAATATGATTCTTATGCCTATAAATTTATCGTTTCTATCACTTTTACCAATTGCATCAAATACATTATATATATATATATAAATGAAGCTTTTCCGATTGTTTCAAACACACTACTTTTACTTTTGTGGTTGTATTTGCATAGGTATTTCTCATGAAACTCAGTTTGACTCTACAAACTCAATAGAGGATATTTAAATAATAAATTGGAAAAAAGTAAAAAAGTCAATTTTTTCTAATATTTTTAATTTAACTTAAAATTTTTATTAAATTGACAAGCGAATAAATTTATTTATTTTGTCTATAAATTTTTTAAATTTAAATTATTTAAATTTATTGTTTTATAATGAAGAAAAATTAATATTTTTCTGAAATAATAAACGATTTTGAACCTAACTGTATTAATTTAATTCTAAACAAATTTTAGACTAAATAATTTCAAACCAAAGGGCGAATATATTTTTATATTGAGTGAAAACATTTTAAATTGAATTTAGGAATAGATATATATTTACATTTATTGAATTTCCGATTTCCACCCAAATTTAACCCGATTTTATCCAATTTTAACCCAATTTCACCCAAATTAAACCGATTTCATCAATTTTAACCCAATTTCACCCAAATTAACCCAATTTCATCAAATTAACCCAATTTCACCCAAATTAACCCGATTTCATCAAATTTAATCCAGTTTCCACCCAAATTTAACCCGATTTTATCCAATTTTAACCCAATTTCACCCAAATTAACCCGATTATCGCTCAAATTTTATCTAATTTCACTCAATTTAACTGATTTACTCACTTTCAACCCGATTTACTCTTTTTCAATCGATTTGACTCGATTTTCGATTTACTCGATTTTAATCTAATTTCACTCGAATTTCAACCCGATTTCAACCATGTTTACAAAATTTTATTCAATTTCGCCAAATTTTTTTCAAACTTGATTATCCAAAAGTTAAATCCAATACAAACTTGGTATATTCCAATACAATCTAAACAAATTTTAGACTAATTAATTTCAAACCAAAGGACATATATATTTCTATTTTGAGTGAAAACATTTTAGATTCAATTTAGGAATATATATACATTTACACTTGTTGAATAGAAAAATAGGAATTTTTTATTACATATTATCTTAATATACTTTTTTAATTTGTTGAGTGTTTCATTCATGCCCATTGCCACCTTATTTTCAGCCTTTCATTGTGTCGTTGGCATTTTCTTTATTTGTGCTTTTGAAACTACATAAGATCTTTAAATTTTGCCTTTTTATTGTCAAAAAAATTATCATTTAGATAAGAAGTACACTATTTGATGAATTTCTAGATATAAATTTTAAATTATTACCGTTTAATACAACTACGTACCTATTGAATTGAATGGTACATTCAAAAATCGTACCCTTTCTAAAGTAAAGGCGGCTCTATCTAAAGCAAAAGTTGTTCCTATTCAACGTTTGTTTCGTCGAACGTGGTGGACGCTTCATCATGCCGTTCATCTTCTACGGATTTTCTTGTTGTTTTCTTAGTCGTCGATTCGTCTTGACGTTGCTCTTCCCCCGTTTCTCGTAGCCGTTTCCTCTTCACCCGTAGAGATCCATCGCCACTTCCACCGGCAACCATTATGATTTCACTTATTGTAACCAATGAATCTAGTGAAAAACTTTATTAAAGTGAAACATACAATCTGAAATAAATACCTGGCATGGAGGACCTCCATTTATGAAATCCACTTGGCTCGACAATGGCAATGCATTCTTCTACTCGTAGGCTAGAGAAGCTGCGAGTTCAGCAGCCTCAAAAGTGGAGATGCATTCATCTTAATCTACACATTTATCCTTTATAGCCATGCAAAAAAATACCAGAAGTTGTTAACTAAAAACTGTTGATTCAAAGTGAGTAAGTTTGAATCACATTGTAGTTGACTCGGAAGATGACATCAATACCAACACAAGACTTCATCAGAAGAAGCTAAAAGGATATCAAGCTTTTAGACGGAGTTGTACAATGCCTAATCGTGAAGAATAATGCGAGGAAGTTGAACAGCATCATGCACATCATAGTCAACATCAAAGACTACTGACCATATGAACTGATATCGTTGTCTTGAATGAAGCAAAAGACAAAAAAAATAGTCATGGCATACCTTATCAGAAAGCTTTTGCAGCTCCGTCATCGCTGAAGGTGATAGTATAGTTGGTCGAATACTCAAAGCTTGCAGAGATTACAATTTCCCAACATTCAATAGCCCTTGCAACATCATTCTAAAACCAGAAACAGGGGCAAAAGAGCTTTAATAGCTCTTTTCATATAACAACATTCGAACACAACATTTGCATTGAAGTTGTCAAAAACTGTTGGTATGGAGTCATGATACATTCATCAAGCAACCTAAATTTTCAGCAGATCTTATACAGGGATAATTATAAAGATGAAACATTAAAAGTTGCAAAACCAGATGCACCTCCGCAACAATCATGATAAATTGGGGTTTTATATAAATCTTCCAAAAAGCAAAAATGGGTGTTTTCCCATGAAAGAATCCAAAGAAATTAGCTGATTTCGAGGCATCGGCATGGGTTCATAGAATCGTTTAGCTAAAGGAGCTAAATTTAAGAGACCCAGATGGATTTTTCAGCAACCGTAATTGAATTTGAGATGCTACAGAGATTGTTAGAGGAAAATCGGCAAGAGAAACTTAAAATCTGAGAAACCCAGATATATTCATGATGAGAAAATTCAGGAATGTTCTTACAGTTGGGAATTTGTTGTTAGTGTAACAGATGAGCATACAAGTTTTTCCAACAGCACCATCCCCCACTGTCACACACTTGATGAACCTCGAAGAACTCGAAGCCATTGAACTCAAACTAAAGCAAATAAGTTCAGGGATCCAGTGACATTAAAACAATCACAAACATTAGAACTTGCTTCATATTTACCACAAAAAGAAAGGAAATATCTAAGGTGTCCAACCTTTTTAAGAACATTTTTGTAGCTTGCCAACCAGATCAAAGAGAAAGCCAAGACAAAAACATCTGCTCCTCTATAGCTTAAAGGCTTTAGTCTGCTGTAGTCCTCCTGCCTTGGGAAGATGAACCATAAAAGGAGTCTCAAACAAAGTTATAGATCGAATCATGTAGATGTATCTGTGATGGGTTTGACATGTTTGAATGGTAAGTATGTTAGGAATGATTTCCCAAGGAATTTAAAAAAAAAAAAGAGAAGAGCAATAATGTTTAAGGGTCACATAGGTACAAGGGTCACAGAGATACAAGTGTCACAGGGGTCTGTTGGTATGTTCTCCTGATACATGCATCAATAACCCTAAAAAAGGAACTAAAATGGTTCTGCAGGATTCCATGCATCAATCAACCTATAAAATGGTTCTGCAGGATTCCATGCATCAATCAACCCATAAAATGGTTCTGTAGGATTCCAAGAGATGGTTAGAACAAAAAAGGAACTCGAAATAAAATGTGCTGAAATATGTGATTTCACGTCGTTCTTTTGTCTAAATATGCGACTCGAAATAAAATAAGCTGAAATATGTGATTTCTTCCAGCAAGTATTGTTTGACAATAGATCCTTCTACCGCTGCTTTGTTTTTTGCTTTTTCTTTAAATGAAAGAAAAACCTTTCGAAAGAATACATCCATCTGAATTGAACTGGCCCACCGAGTTTTGCCTCATCTAGTAAATGTATTGGCAAATGCTCCATGACATCAAAGAATGAAGGCGGAAAAACTTTTTCAAATGCACATAATACTTCAGAGATAATGTTTTTCATTCATTCAAAGTCATCCCATTTTAAATTCCTTGAACATATATCTCTGAAAATTATGTTGATTCCACATAGCACATCGTGAACATTCCGTGGTAAGAGCTCAACAAATGCAATTTGAATGAGTCGCTGCATGAAAACGTGACAATCGTAACTTTTCAACCCGATCAGCCTCGAACCAACAATATCCACACACCGAGCAATGTTCGATGCATATCCATCTGGAAACTTAACGTCTTCTTTTAACCACTTTAATAATGTCATTTTCGTCGGACCAGACAATCTAAATACTGGGATAGGTGACCTTTCATCTCTTAATTCCAACTCAGATCGTCGCCATATTATCTTCAAATCTTTTATTAATTGTACATTATCCTTAGTTTTACCCGCCACATTCAAAACAGTATTGATGATGTTATTGAAAAAGTTCTTTTCGATATGCATAACATCTAAATTATGACGTAATATCAATGATTTCCAGTATGGTAGTTCCCAAAAGATACTACGCTTATACCAGTTATGCCATTCACCTTGACCTTTTGGTTTACGATGCCCACGATCTCCACCGCATTCTACCGATTCTTGTAAATCGCCCACTGTGTTCAATCTTACGTAAAGGATTTGTGTTCCGCTTTGCATGCACGGTGTCTCTTCTTTTTAGTACTACATTCTTTTGAAAATGCTTTTATCTTTTCAGAAAGCATGTCCACAAGGAAGAAATCTTCTATGACAATCAAAACAACATG
>CM071870.1:9634572-9647380 GCA_036759665.1 Gynandropsis gynandra
CATTGAAATCTTTCCAAGCCTGACCATCCGATGGATGTTGCATTACACCTTCGGTCGTGGAGTGTTCTGTGTGCCCATCTCATTGCTGCAACGGTTTTTTTATTCATATAACCTTCTCAACCTGTTTGCTACAGGCATATAAAACATTTTCTTGTATGGTACATATTTCCGTGAAGATGTTTTTTTAGGCCGAAATCTGCTTGCAGTGCAAAACTTGCATTCCAACAAGTCTTTATCATTTCTCCAAAACAACATGCAACTGTTTCTACAAACATCAATTTTTCTCATGTGGCATTCCCAAGTCTTTTATCACATTCTTTGTTTCGTAGTATGTCTCGGGAGCATTGTTTTACAAAATGAATCCATGCATTTTTCAGCCACATTGTAATCTGTTTTAATACTCATCAATCTTGAAGATTAAGATAAACGAGACTGACCTTCACGAAAACCTTCATATATAGGTTGTTTCGCCGAATCCAATAGGTTGAAGAATCGACGTGCATCGATGTTCGGCATCTCTTCATGCGTTTGTTCATTAACAACTCCAGGAAAAGCATCTGACACCATTTCCAAATATGGATTGGTCGTTGATGCTTCATAGATAACTTCTTCATTTCGTTCTACTTGTACATCTTGCACACTATCTCTAACACCGCAATCTTCATTATGAAAAAACCAAATTTCGTAATTTTCAACGAAACACACCGTATACAGATGTTTGCAAACAATTTCTTGACTTCGAAACTTCATGTTTTTGCATCTTTTGCATGGACATAACATTGTCCCACGTTCTTGACACAAAGGCTGCATCGATGCAAAACTCATGAATTGCTCTAATCCGTGTAAGAATTCTTGCGTAATCTCTTCGGTTACAGGATCTTTTCTTCTATACATCCACTCCCTTGATCTATATATATTTCGATTCGAAGACGACGACATTTTTTCGAAAATTGATGGTTTGATGCACTCTTTGGTAAGATCTAAATAGTTAATGTTCCAACGGACATCCGTTGCAAATTGCAACGGATAGCCGTTGCAGGTTCACGTGAATTTATTTAAACCGGTGCCCTCGAAATCCACAAAATTAACGGTTATCCGTTGCCATTTCTAACGGGCATCCGTTAGAAATTGCAACGGACGACCGTTAGAATGATTTCTAAAGGAACTTCCAACGGACACTGCCAACGGATGGTTTCCGTTGCCATCCGTTAAAATTTGCGACGGACTTCCAATGACCTTTCTAATGGAGGATATCCGTTACAAATCCGTTGCAAATTGTAACAGATTCGTAACGGATTTTGGTCCGTTGCAATTTCCTTACATCCGTTGCAATCCGTTGGTTCTCGTTTCCAACGGACGGATCCGTTGCCCCGTCCGTTGGAAATACCGTGTTTTTTTGTAGTGTGTAAGCTCACGTGAATTTATTTCCACCGGAAAACCTCGAAATTCCCAATTTTAACGGCTATCCGTTACGATTTCCAACGAGGATCCGTTACAATTTACAACGGATGTCCGTTGGAACACATTTTCCAGTTTTCCAACGGAGAGCGCCAATGGAAGATATCCGTTAAAATCCCGTTAAAAGTTGCAACGGATTGCAACGGAAGTGGCAACGGATGATATTCGTTACACTTCCATTGCAAATTGTAACGGATTGCAACGGATATGTGCCCGTTAGAAGTTCTTCTAAATTCGTTGCAATCAGTTGCCATTTCTCATCAACAGACAGATCCATTGCACCGTCCGTTGGAAACAGGCTGTTTTTTTGTAGTGAGGGGTCGCATATGTCGCATGGGTCGAATGGGTTGCATGGTCGCAGGGTCGCATAGGTTGCATGAGTCACATGAGTTTAACAAAGTAAATTTTATGCATATGTTGGACCTTTATTAAAGGAGTCTGAGCCATATGTTGACCTTCGCTGGTAACTAAACGTATTTTAAGACCACAGAAGGCAAGAAAGGAGCCATATAGTGAATCTCTGCCGGTAAAAAGAGCAAAAATAGGCGAAGAAGAGGGTGAGGGAAAGCTGTTAATGTAGAATCGGAAAAAATGTGGTTCAAGAACCTGTCAAAAAGGTGGTTCAAGAACCCATAAAAAATGGTTTCAAGAACTTGCAGGGAATCAAAATTTTGTGTGGGAGCCCAAAGGATTGGAAAGGGGCAGGATAACCCGAGAGCATTCGTTCATTGACGTTAGTGGTATAAAAATGACTACTCCATATATATTTATGATGAGAACTCACCAAGAGCGTTGGTGGAAATCTGACCTAGATTGTCCTCGGGGGCTAGAGTTTTTGGAGATCATATTAAAGGCCAACGTATGGCTTGACGATGATGTAAGTTTTTTAATCCTTAATCACGAAAGTCACAAAGGCCACATAGGTCATTTGTGTCATATGTATTCATGTGTGTTATTTTCATTTTTATTTTTTTTGCAGTAATTGGATGAGGCGTTGTTCGAGCTATATAATCGTATGAGCACATTCCACAACATATATCAGAATTATTGTATTTTTCCTGTTGCTTTCATGCAGATGCTCATGATGTAAATGTACAAGGATATGGAAGAATTACCATAAATTCTTACTAAATATTTGGATGGAAAGTATCCATCTAGAAGTAAGTACAAACAGTGAATTATTATGATGGCTTGGTCTCGATTCTGAACATTCCATCGTCCAAAAATTGATATGTACCTATTCATTAGATATCCATGAAAGTAGTTTTCAAAACCCGATGCATCACGGTATACGACTACTAGAGCAAGATGAAGGAATCACATATTGATCCGGTGGTTGAGATGTGAAGAACAACTTTCCCAAGATGTTCCAACTCGGAGGGTTTCCTTCCTTGCCTTCTGGAGAAGATAAATGGAAGTACGAGTATTATGAAGGTGTGTCACAAAACAAAAGCGCGAGTGATTGTGGTATTTATGCTTCAAATTCATAGAAGCCGATGTAATGAAAAGACGTGTGACTTTACCCTTAATTTGTGACGATAATGTTGCTTCCATGCGTGAGAAGATGGCTGCTGATGTATTTAGAAATGGAAGATGTATCCCTGTACCCCAACACTAATGGCATCCCATCATGTCATCCTTTAAATTTGATTCATATTTTTTTGTAAATAACTTGATAAATTATTATTTTTTAAATTTGATTCATATTATTTGTAAATAATTTGATTTGAGTCATAATAAAGTTTTTTTATAATAATAAAAAAGAGTCGCAAGGGTCCAAAGGTCGTAGGGGTACAAGGGTTGCAGAGGTACAAGAGTCATAGAGGGGTACAAGGGCCGTATAGGTACAAGGTTTGTAGAGGTACAAGGGGTCGTAGGGGTCCAAGGGTTGCAGAGGTACAAGGTTCGTAGAGGTACAAGGATCGTAGAGGGGTTTAAGGGTCACATAGGTACAAGGGTCACAGAGATACAAGTGTCACAGGGGTCCAAAGGTCGCAGTGTAGAAGGGTTGCAGAGGTACAAGGGTCGCAGATGTACAAGGGTCGAAAAGGGGTCAAAGGGTCGCAAAAGTACAAGGGTTGCAGGGGTCCAAGGGTCACAGGGGTACAAGTGTCGCAAAGGGGTATCCCTGTACCCCGAGACTGAGTCATCACATCATGTCATCCTTTAAATTTAATTAATATTTATTTGTAAATAACTTGATAAATTATTATTTTTAAAATTTAATTCATATTATTTGTAAATAATTTAATTTGGGTCATAATAAATTATTATTTTTTATTATAATAAGAAAGAGTCGTAGGGATCCAAGGGTCGCAGGGGTACAAGGGTCACACGGGTACAATGGTCGCAAAGGAGTCAAGGGGTGGCAGAGGTACAAGGGTCATAGAGGGGTCAAAGGATGATAGAGGTACAAGGGTCACAGAGGGGTACAAGGGTTGCAGAGGTACAAGGGCCACAAACCTCAAGGGTCGTACGGTCTAAGGGTTGCAGAGGTACAAAGATCGTAGAGGGGTCAAAGGGTCGCATAGGTACAAAGGTCATAGAGGTACAAGGGTCACAAAGGGTTCAAAAGGTTGTAGGGGTCAAGAGTTGACAGAAGTACTAGGGTCGTGGAGTTACAAGGGTTGCAAAGGGTCAAAGGGTCGCAAAGGTACAAGGGTCGTAGGGATTACAAGGGTCGTAGGGCTTACAAGGGTCGCCGGGTTTACAAGGGTCACAGAGCTTACAAGGGTTGGAATAATAGTAAAACCACAATAATAGAAAATCCACAATAACACCGATACTAACAATAATATTAAGGAAGTTCAAACCAATCAAAATACAACTAAAATATTTAAAGTTCAAAGAAATGTTGTTGTTCAAAGGAAGTTCAAACCAATCAAAATACAACTGCAATCAAACTATGTTGTTGTTAGACCCCGTTTGAAGGACAAATCTGAAACACAAGTGTTACTCTATTGGAGACAAGTTCGAATTGAGGGGACAACCCTCGTTTTTTCCATTTTCGTGACAAAACTTTCTCCAACCCCATGTGACGCTAGCGCCACTACGACTCACGGGCCTTAAATCTGTCGACCACGCCCTTCCTTGATCATTTATCAGCATTATCTTACATTGTCTACCGCAAACACCGCTTGACCTCACAAACACTATCAGAAGGTTCATCGACATCACCCAAGTTACATCAGTAGAACTGATTACAAATCGAATAAATAAAAGAAGTGATATATGATGAATCGATTTGAGGTCACTTATTAATGCATCTATAGCCAGATTTGAACGCGTGGCGGGTACTGTGAAAATCGTCTGAGCAGAAGATTATGACTCTGCTTCTAAGTATGATGATGATATCGATGATGATGATTCCTTGAAACCGGTGACAATAAAAACCATGTCATCTTCGTGATGGAAAACTACGAAATCTCCAATACAAAAATCATAGTCCTTGGAGAAATCTTTCCATCCATCACTGAATTTGGAGTCATCCAACTTGACTTCCCATGTTTTCTTAGACACATCCGATTTAAGCGTTGTCGAGTTGTTATCCCTCATTTTCCCGTCAATATGCTCATCGAAGAACTGATCATCTCGTTTCTGTACACGATTCTCGCATGATTATAGATATGTTTATGACGATAGTTGCGATGTTTACATGTGATTTTGTATCCGTTTTACTTGTTTTCGTGTTTTCATGTTCTTATAGGTTTTTATGCGTATTTGGTTCATTTCGGAGCTAAAGAACATACACGAGATAAAGTACAAGAATAAGAGATTATAACGGAGCAAACAGGACGAGAAACAGACAAGGAATGCAACTTGACATGAGGAGATAAGGCCCCCCACGGGGTGTCTTCCTTAGCCCGCGCGGGGTGGTGTTCCAGAAGTTGTTGCCCGAGTCGTGCTAGTCCTTAGCACGCGCAGGTCATGGAGAAATGAAAAGCCCCGCGCGGGGTGCCTCCCTAGCCCGCACCGGACAAGCCTATAACAACTTCCCTAGAATGTCTCCAACGGGGAATTTGTATAAAAATAGACCCCAAATTGAGTTCAGGAGGAAGCAAACAGAGAGGAGAACCCTAAAGCAAACACAGAGGAGAACCCTAGGAGAGTACATAGCATCAATCCATCCATCCATTCAAGAGCCTCTTTAACGGGAGACGCAACAAGGAGTCAGAGATTGATTCGGGATCATCGCTCGTTTGATATCTCTATACTCTTTTATCTATTGTTTTGTTTGTGATGTTTAGACTCATGAGAGAGTAGTGGATTTTTCTAGGAGAAGGGATTAGCCCATTGCTATCCCGGAACCGTCTTTGATTCGTTTATGAATGCATTTACTCGTTTCGTATTATCTATTCTTTGTCTAAGCACTTATTGTCTTGTGTTTACGGTGGCCACATATATGCATGTGTTAGGGAATAGGAGAAGGACTGAAAGGTAAATTCTAGTCCTAGAAATTTAGGCTTAGAACAACTGAGACTAGGTCACGAAAGTAGGGTAGTAACGGTTGAGGGTTGTATCGAGCGAATCATGAATCGTAATAGGGTTTAGTTGGGGTGTCAACCATGAAAGTAGGGGACGACTCAATCTAGCCACGTTCCTATGCCTTGAGAGAGGGTAGGTTCTACATTAGGATCATCCGTCTTAGATATCTTGATAGGGAATGCACGATTAGATAGATCGGAGATAGGTTTCGGGAGCTATGCGGTGAAACCGGTTTCCTAGGGCGTTTGTCTCCTTGTTTAGAACTCACTTATCCAGCATCATCATCATATTTTCATTTCATCATCCTCATTCTTTCGCAGCAATCTTTGGTTTTGATTCTTAGATCGTGTTACATTAGTCCTCGTGGGATCTACACCTTAATTACTACACACGTGTCGTGCACTTGTGGGTAGTCTTAGGTTAACTTTTTAACTTGACACGCATCATGTTTTTGGCGCCATTGCTGGGGACTAATTGTCAACACGTTTAGGAATTCGGATTTAGAATCATACTTGGTTTTGTATTTCTTTTCTTTTCGTTTTTCTCTACTAATTCTTTCTACTTGGCTTTCGTAGGTGCATGACCCGATCTAAAGGTAATTCGAATTTGCATCGAATCGACCTTGAGATTGAGAGAACGATAAATAAGCAAAAGAAGGGCAAGGGAGAAGAAAAGGGTAGATATGACCAATCCCAAGCGATGAACAATCAAAAGGATGTATTGGATGGTCACAGACAGTCGCAATTACCCATGGTTAATGTGGCGCAATTACAACAACAGCAGGCTCCTTACGTGGTGCCAAACATGAGCAATGTCCAAACAGCAAGAAGGATGCCCGCTGTTGCGAGGGAGGAATTCGACATCAAGCCCGCGATGAGCAACATGTTATATAAAAAACAGTTTATGGGTGGCATCACGAAGACCCTCACCAACATCTACGAGACTTCCTAGAGCTATCAAGCACATTCAAAATTTATGGAGTCCCGGAGGATGCTGTTTTTCTGCGTCTATTTCCCTTCTCCATTGGGGGACGAGCGAAGGCGTAGCTACAATCTCTTCCCGCTGGTTCCATCACTACATGGGACGAGCTTTACACGACATTCCTATCACGGTTCTTCCCTCCGAGCAAGACGATCCAAATGTGTGGAGAAATGACTATGTTTATAAGCCAAGAGGGAGAGATGTTATTTGAGGCATGGGGAAGATTAGAGGACATTTTACAAATGTGTCCTCATCACGGTCTAGAGCAGTGTACGTGATTCAAACATTCTACAACGGGATCAGGTATGAGCATAGAACGACATTAGACAACGCTGCTCTAGGATCATTCATGGACTTAAGCGTAGAAGAGGCATATGAGCTTATCGACAATCTTGCCAAGAACAACACCATGTGGTCTCAACCAAGAAGTATGTCGAACAAGACACGTGGTCTTTATGAAGTTGATCAAAGAAGCACGATGGGCAATGCGGTGAATGCCATTTGTTGTGCGAATTGTGGAGAAACGAATCATATGGCTTATCAATGCACAATGCAAGAAGGAATGGAGCAAGTGAGCTACGCCCAACAGCAAGGCAATACGCAATTCGGGAACACATACAACCCGAATTGAAGGAATCACCCGAATCTCTCGTATCGCACGGACCAATCGATGAAATATTCGTGTTTTTAGCAAAGGCAGCAGCCATATCAGCAACCACAGCAACTCCAGCAAGCTCCTCAACCTCCTCAAGCTCCTATGTCAAGTCTTGAGGCGGTGATGCTTGAGTTCATCAAGGAACAAAGGCAGCAACAATCGACTCAAGCGAAATTCAATGAGGAAATGGGGACTGCGATCAATGAGCTAAAGAATCAAATGGACTCCTTGAGCACACATGTGAAAATGCTGGAAAACTCCATTGTGAAGCAGGTTGCATCATCCTCTCGGAATCCCGGGATGTTACTCCGGAAGCTCGATCTCAACCCGAGAGAGCACGTAAACGCCATCACGTTGTTGAGCGAGGATACGATCGAGAATCCGCCCTCAAAAGCGCAAGAGATTGTTGCTGCATGTTCAGTGAACAAAAGAGATGGCAGAATCGCAATCATGGAAGGATATGAGCCTGATTTAGAGAAGCCATATGTTGCTCCACCGGTGTACGAACCTCCTGAACCATTTCCTGGACGTTTGGTGAGCAGCAAGAATCGAGAGAGCGTAACCCAATTCTTCCATTACCTCAAGCAGCTCGATATCAACATGTCGTTTGTGGAAGTCGCTCCAAAAGATGCCTAATCGAGAAAACTACCTTAAGGAGGTTCTTTCCAAGGAGAAACATATCAAAGACAGTGAGACAGTAGCACTCACCGAGGAATGCAGCACAATTCTCCAAAACAAGCTGCCACCGAAGTTGAAGGACCCCGGAAGCTTCTCCATCAGCATGCACCATAGGAGACATTGACATCGACAAAGCTTTGTGCGATTTGGGAGCAAGCGTGAACATAATGCAACATTCGGTTTATAAGTGGGTGAACTTCAGGAATATCAAGCCTACGAAGATGTGTCTACGACTAGCTGATCATTCGGTAAGGTATCCGGTGGGAATTGTTGAAAACATTCCCACCAAGGTAGGTAGTTTTTGCATTCCCACTGATTTTCTTATACTCAATATCGAGGAAGATGCTAACGTACCTATTATTCTTGGAAGACCATTCTTAGCTACTGCAGGTGCGAAGATTGATGTACAACAAGGGAAGCTATCTCTACATGTCGAAAATGAGAAGATTGAATTCCAATTGTCCAGCCCCAAGGAGTCATTCCAAAGTGTTGTTGTGCAGGACAAGTTGGCGAATGACACGTTTAATCGAGTAAGTACTTCCGATAATTTTGAGAGAGGGCTACCACAAGTTTACAATGCTGTAGGATTTACCGGTGGAGAAGCCAAACGTTACACGAAGTTCATGAGTTCCATTGAGGCATTGCAAGAAGCTCCACATGAGAAGACGCTGCGTGAAACACACACTGATTTTGCAGTAAAGAAGACGTCTAGGCTGCAGTTTGAACATCTTCCTTCCTCTATTTGGCATGAGACGCGAAAGCCACCAATTCGTCTCAAGAAGCGTAGGAGAGTGAACCCTTCAACATGTATGCGCTGGATACCTAAGGAGGACAGCCGCGAAACGTCCATCAATGATCAAAGAAGGTTGCACCAGTGTTTGGAAGAGAAAGGAGCAACAACGGCAATGTGGAATGACAAAGGAAACCGAGCTGGAGGATTACACGATACAAAGACCATACCTCACGACTTTTGGCAAGGTGATATTGTTCTATTTTGTGATTCTCGTTTTAATTCTTTCATGGGCAGATTACATTCCCATTGTGATGGTCCATTACAGGTACGAGAAGCCTTCACAAATGGAGAGATAGAACTTTGGAGCGATTCGAGTGGGACATTCAAGGCAAATGAGCAGCATTTAAAGCTATATCAAGCCGCTCAACCGATCGAAAGCGGAAACTCCATCTCCCTATTTGATCCACCCATCACACACACATGAAGCATGGAGAGGTCAAGCTCAACGACGTTAAACAAGCGCCTTTTGGGAGGCAACCCAGCATTTTTTTTCTTTTGGAGGCAAACCCAGTAGTTTGTTTTCTATTTTTCGTAGTTGTTTAGTTTAAGACTCGGTTTATCGTTAAAAAAGGAAAAAAACACCACAAACGTGACTTCAATTCTCTTACCCTCCGTCGGAGCTTCACGTCTAGGACGCCATTTAATTCAAGTCTGGGGGAGCAGGTCACATTTGTCAGGTGACTTCATTTCATTTTCTTTTATGTTTTTCTTTGATTTCGTGGTTTTTTTAGTTTTTTTCGTTTTCCATGAGCCAGAGTCGTCCTAGTCACTTGTTCGTGCCACGTCTTGAGATGAACACTAAACCTAGGATACTTAAGAATCTGGCCTCTTTCGTGATATGTTGCATGTTTGAGCAGATGGTTGAGGAACGAGTGGGTGTAAGTCTTTGGGAATCCTAGTATTACTTATGGAAGTTTATATGATTTTGCTAAGTTAGTTTCTTGTTCATTCTCTCTATCCAAATGATTATACTTCATCTTGACGATGCTTTATTTCTTTTTCACGAGGATGATTTGATCGCATGAGTTGAGCTTGTTTTGCAGAAAATAAGAGCGCACACTAACACTCTGCTATCGATAGAAGTAATGCCTCAAAGCATGATCAAAAATCAATATGAGTGCATCGACCTTGATACATTTTCGATCTATTGCCATAGGTTAGAGAGTATTGCCAACATGTATGAAGTCTTGTGCTTAATGAATGGTGGATTTTAATGCTTTCATACTTGTACGCCACTCGATATGAATGAATTTGGTATTTTATCATGTTTTCAGATTTCATGGTTGATCTTAGTGCTTTCATTACTTGTACTCCACTCGAATGAATGATGTTAGAAGTCTAATAAACCAACGCCAGGGCATTAGACTTTGGAACTTAGTCATGATTTAGGGTTTAATCGGTTTAGAATCTACGCCAGGTCAATCGATTGAATCTAGGGATTAGGATAGCGGTTGTAATGCGTCTATGCATGTAAGATGCGCAATAGATATATTGGTATATGCATGCTAGATAGTGGACAAGTCTACGCCAGTCAGTTCCTATAGGAGAGCTTGAATTCCCTGAACTCGTGATAGTATCTAAGACCAATGATCTTGTTAGAACTTCGTTACATCGTTGTGCAACTCTTGATACCTATGGTGTTTTGTCGCTGAGTCATTCCTATCATTAGTTTAGTTTAGTTTGCATTTGCATTCCATCTACTATTGATTTTACACATCTTATTCATTAGTTTAATAGCTTTAGAGTTGCATCAATTCCTTGTGTTCGACCCTAGTTGCTACACGATCCATATTCTTGCGGAAGCGTTAGTCTAGGTAATTTATTACTTGAGTCTACGCACATCAAGTTTTTGGTGCCGTTGCCGGGGAATTGATTACGGCTTTAGAGTTAGGGAACTTTAGAGTTTGAGTCAGTTCCGGGGAATTGATTACGGCTTTAGAGTTAAGAGACTTTAGAGTTAGAGTCAGTTCCGCGTGGAGTTGATTACGACTTTAGAGTTAGGATACTTTTGAATTAAGACATAGTCATTTCCAGAGTCTTCATTTGTTTTTCTTTTTTGTTTTTCTTTCTTATAGAGTCAAAAAAATAAATAAAAAAAGAATTTTTACCTCGCGGAGCTTAATTGAATTTTGTTCTTTATTTTGCGAGGTAACATGAACAACATCGACTTTTGGAGTGCCAATATAGCTGAAATGAATTATCAATTTGACGAACTTCATCATATGCTATCTAACTCATACCGTCCACATTACTCGGAGCAATCATGGAAACAAAAAGTATGGGGGTATGAAGAAGAGATCTACGAGAATTACAATCAGCCTTTCGGGAATACATACAATCATGGATGGAGCGATAACGCGAATTTCCTGTATAGGAACACCGATAGTATGCTCAATGCACAACATCATCCCCTTCCACAACAAGAGGCTAACTCCGATATTGGAGAAGCTTGAGGAGGAAGATGAGCCAAAGTATGTAAAACCGGAACCTAGACCACCTCCTTTGCCATTCCCGCAGCGTCAACGCATGAAGAAAGTAGATCAGCCGAATTCCTCAATAAGCGAAAAAGGAGATGAATTTAACATGGGAGAGGATAAGGCTATGGACATTGATAAGCATATGACGAAACCCGAGAGAGAAGAAGAGTTCAGCTTGGTGGACACACTTGAGCAACCATGTGTTATCAATTTTGTGTTCCCCAAAGGCATCTTTGAGAGTTTAACCGAGGAAGTTTGTGACGAAATTCAGAATACGGATTCCTTAGATATGGATCTCTTAGCAGCTGGAGAAGATCCATACAAGGTACTAAACGAGCTACTTGATAATGAGAAGAAAAAGGAATCCACCGACCAAGACTTCCACGCCACACAAGCTATATGTGGTTCAAATCAGTACATGAACGATCCCGAAATGCCGCAAAGCTACACCCAACGTCCAGCACACAATTGGGACGTTGACAAGATGCCCAAGGTGAAGATGAAGCCTTCACCCCAAAGGCATACACACCAAAAATTTCTGGAGACGCTGGAGGAAACAAGCGATAAATGCCTAACCGGTTTCATGGAGTACATAACCGGAACTGGGGACAACTCGACCAGAATTTTCGGACAGCACGATCTAGCCCCCAACTTAGAGAACATCATGATCAAACTTAGGGAAGACATGATTGATCGTGCAAGAAACTCCACTACTCCGCGTGCCACGCCTTATCGAACACACTATGCACGCGAGACGCTACGAACGCGACGACGCCGAGGACGTCCACCTAATGGGTAGCATTTGGTCAGGATCTCGACCTTAAACAAGCGCTTATCGGGAGGCAACCCGACTTTTGCATTTTCTTTTTATTTCGTTTTCGGACCTATTCTTTTTCTTTTCATATTGATTTACTCGGTAGATAGTATTCCTTCTTTGGATTGTGTGATTCTTTTCACAGGTTTTTCAACGTCGATATCATCCTTGAGGAGGAGACGCATACAACGTCCGGACGCAAACACGAGATTGCAAGATACACAAGGTGCACACGTTCTAACCCTTATTCTTCCCGTTGTTTGGTATGCGATATTCTCTTAGGTCTTGAACACCGGGACGGTGTTTCATTCAAGTCTGGGGGGAGTACTCATCGAGTATTGTCATGTGATTAGGATTATATGATTAGGATTAGATGTAGATTTTTGTTTTTAGGATATAACGAATGGATACCTAGCATGAATTTTCGAGCTTTAGTCATTATTGTGCAACTTTGTCGAATCGTGAAC
>CM071870.1:9674750-9688603 GCA_036759665.1 Gynandropsis gynandra
AACGGTTGAGGGTGAACGGATGAATCATAGAGCCTATGGGTTTAGTTCAAGGTGTCAGCCACGAAAGTAGGGGGCAGCTTGTCTAGATCACGTGTCTATGCCTTGAGAGAGGGTAGATATCATGTTAGGATCGTCCGCCTTAGATAGCTTTAACTGTGATTGCATGATAGATAGATTGATCGTTGGTTTCGGTAGTCTTGTGGTGAAACCGGTTTCCTAGGACGTTTGTCTTATTGTTAGAACCCGAGTATTTTGTTTACTTCCAGCATTTCATTCCTCATCCACATTCTTTCGTTAGCAAGTTTGATTCCTAGTTCGAGTTTAGGTAGTGTTGCGTAGTCTCTGTGGGATCGACACCTAAAATACTACACACGTGTCGTGCACTTGCGGGTAGTTTAGGTTATTTTATTTAACTCTGATAACGCATCACTTAAGCAACCGTGCGCTATCGATTTTGTGTTCCCCGACGGCATCTTTGAGAATTTAGCCGAGGAAGTTTGTGAGGAATTTCGGAATACGGATTCCCTAAATATTAATCTCATAGCAGCTGGAGAAGGATTATAGAAGGTACCAAACGAGCTGCTTGACAACAAAAACAAGAAGGAACACCCTGACTGAGACTTCCGCACAACCCGAGCTAAATGCGGTGCAAATCAGTACATAAACAACCCCGAGATGCCGAGAAGCTACACCAAACGTCCAGCACACAATTGTAGCATTGACAAGGCACCCAAGGTGAAGATGAAGCCTTCACCACAAAGTCTCACGCACCAAAAATCTCAGGAGATGCTGAAGGAAACAAGCGACGAACACCTAACCAGTTTCATGGAGTAAACAACCGGACTTATGGATAGCTCGACCAGAATTTTTGGACAGCACGATCTAGCCCCCAACTTAGAGAACATCATGACCAATCTTAGGGAAGACATGACTGATCGTGCAAGGAACTCAACTGATCCGTGTGCTACGCCCTATCGAGCACACTATGCACGCGAGATGCTACGCACACGACGACGTCGAGGACGTCCACCTAGTGAGTAGCACGTTTTGGTCAGGCTCGTGACCTTAAACAAGCGCTTCTCGGGAGGCAACCTGAGTTCCATATCACTTTTCTTCATTTTCATTTTATTTCTACTTTCGAACTCTCTTTAAGACATGGAAAATTTTTTTAGGATTTAGGATTTTAGTGGCCTTTATGATTTTTGCTGCATGGTTTTCCTCGTATTTTTTTGGTTTTGTAGCACAGCCCGGTCGGGCTGACAACATTACCCGCACGGGCTAGATTAATTTCAATGACGCCCTATCGGGCAAGTTCACGCGACCCGCACGGGCACCGTGTATCATCTGCAGATGTAAGTATTTTATTTCGAGTAACCTGAGCGGCAGCCCTTACAAGCAATCCTATCCACTCCAACGTGTTGAAGTATTTATGGAGTTCTGTCTGCTGGGATAGAACTAACGGCTCAACGCGCGACAGTTCGCAATCGTGCTAGAAGCCCCGCACCGCGCCTTGACCAAACTGTCGGAGAACAACAAGAGCCGTCAAGCGCAGTTTTGGACCCGGATAGCGTATGGTAACTATTCAACGAAATCTAAGGCTAGCCACATACGTCATCACGTCCTAAGGTATTTCCACTATTTCCTAGTCTCCTCAATCCTAGGCAAAGGAGCACAAGGTTGAGTGAACCACGCGGAGCTGGCATACCTTAGGCCTGCGGTACACACAGATTTCGATGGCGACGAATGGGATATACTCGACGTTGATCTGGCATCGCTGGTTATGCGACACTTCCACAACATTGCCACCGAGAAGTGCAGCACGGACACAAAGATCATTTGTGGTGGGATAGTCACGATGATAGCACGGAGAGTTGGGATCAACCTGGGCATCCTGACGGATGACAAGATTGATGAGGAGCCCAAGCTGAACATCCAGAACTTTGCAACCGATGGGCAATATCGATTGAGCGACACAGAGTCATTTGGAACTACAAGGATGAGCAGGGTTGAACCTTGGAGGTCGACCTCGATGAGATTCAGATGCGGGATTAGACGAGGAGGGTATACGCTTCAGGATCGACCCCGCCAACGGGCACACTGGCCCGAGACTAGATGAGGTAGATCCAGCTCCAACAGCTCAACCAGTGCCATCGATGTCTCGACAGTGCAGCCGTCGCGCCCCTCATTCTTGTACCTGCCCTGACTATCGTCATCACCGCTCTGACTTCCCTTCTATGGAAGGTGTTTCCGATGTCCTTAGGTATGTTGCGGAGGAGAGCAGATATCAGTCCTTCATGGAAGAGCAGCGATACGACCTCGAGGCGGCGAGGTACGACATCGAGGCTACGAGATATGCGGAGCAACAACAATTCCAGGAGCAGTCCATCCAGCACACGTACTACATCACAAAGTCCGTTCGCAAATTCCAGCAGCTGTGCATGCAGCATTACTTGGAGCCGTACGTGTTGATTCCGCAGGACTACCACGTAAGCGCTATTCCATACAGCCCACACATCATGTACGAGCTGCAGTCATTCTACTTCCCACCTGGGGAAGGGACATCCACGGAGGCAGCAGACCCTCCGACCACCCGTGGTGGAGAGGAAGAGGATTAGGCCACCATTTTCCTTTTTCCTTTTCTTTTTCCTTTTTCCATTTTCTTGCTTTATGGACCTATTTTCTTTATTTTATTTCTTTTTCGGTTTCGCGTTTATGTACGCTCTATTGGACTTAATGATGTATTATTTTCTTCTCTATTTTTGCGTTGCATGATTCTCATCACAGGTTATTCATGATAATACCCGCAATAGAGCAAGAGAGTATAACATCCGGATGTATCACAAATTTGAGAAAGCAAAATACACCAGGTGTACTCGTTCTTATTTTTTACATTCTCTCGAGTTTTTGGCATGCGGGTACCTCTCATAGATTTCAAACACCGGGACTGTGTTCCGTTCAAGTCTGGGGGTACTCTTTTGAGTTATATAATTTCTTTGAGTGACATATTTGTGATTAGGATTAGGATAAGGAATAAGTAGATGGATACCTAGCATGAATTTTCGAGTTTTAGTCTAGGTTTGCTTAGAAGTCTTTTGGATACCGACTAGTCGAGTAGTTGTGCTTGAAACCATGATCTATAGTTGCATTCACCTCCTATTTTTCAGTACCAAGTATCCATATCCCCGTGTATACCGAATGATCTTTGCTTTGTTTGATATATTTTACCGTTCATGGATTATTAGATTTCACACGCTTATACTCCATTGTCACCTTGGATAAGTTTCTAACTATTTCAGGTTTACATTGACATGAGTACATCGAGATCGATGGTTCGGGTCTAAGTGGTG
Source organism: Gynandropsis gynandra (assembly GCA_036759665.1). Lineage (NCBI taxonomy): Eukaryota > Viridiplantae > Streptophyta > Magnoliopsida > Brassicales > Cleomaceae > Gynandropsis > Gynandropsis gynandra. The sequence continues at coordinate 9,678,098 of CM071870.1, forward strand.
GGTTGAGGTGCTATTCTATGTCCTAAGGGTTAGAGTTGAAGCGTAATTTTGAAAAAAAAAAGAGAAAAATGTTCTTCAATGACGCAACTCTTCACTCCGCTAAAGTTACAAGACTTTGTGAGTGTGCCATAGGCAGCCTGGATCTAAGTAGAAAGCCATCCCTCTTCGACTTCGACGTCCTAGAAACCAAGCATGGATCTATAAAAAGGAAAGAAATGAGAATAAGAACGAGAATACGAGTTTAATGATATCTCAAGCTTTGGAGAATTGGTATGGAGATTGCTTGGATATTGTCTATGGGTATGATATAGACTTAGGTTATTGGTAGGATTGCATGACTTGTGACTTTCGGTTGATAGAAGTCTGAATTAGGTACGCTTAGACTTGCGTTTATGTGACGTGTTGTTTTGCATGATGGCTAATCCTTCAAAGTTTTCGTGCTAGTGTCCATTGTTGTTTAGCTCTTCTTGTACTCGACTCTAGATTTGCCCGAGGATGAGCAAAGGTTAAGTCTGGGGGAGTTTGATAACATGTAATCCGTCGTAATATTTACATGATTCTTAGGTTTAGTTTTGATTAGATTTCTTAGACTTTACCGATTTATCAAGTTTATTCGAGGACTTCATCTACCATTTCGTGTTTTGTATAGGAAACAAAGACATGAAGCGAAACACGAGAGAGTACGGCAATTCAACCCCGAAAACGTGATTGAATGACAAGATACAACATGTGCATGGCCACGAATTCAAATCGAATACTCAAGCATCGAGCGAAAGGAGCGGAAACAGAAAAATAGAGGCTACACACTCGGGCTTAGACCATGCCCGCTCGGGCTGAGGTTGTGAAATAAAGGCTGAAAATCCCCGAAACCATACAAGACTTGGGCACAAGGTGAACATGGTCGGGTGACCATGCCCGCTCGGGCTGCAAAAAGGGACCCGCTCGGGCTGCAATTAGGATGAAAAATCACCGAAACCGAACACGACTCGGGCTAAAATTCTACATGGTCGGGCAAGCAAGCCCACTCGGGCTGAGAAGAGTGCGTGCTCGGGCTCACCCTCTGCATGACCGGGCAAGAGTTGTACCTGCACAGACCGCCAATCTCGAAACTACCTATTTGAAGGTTTTATCGGGCAATTAATGAGAAAAGAAGCCATCTAGGGCTAGGAGACACTCAGAGACACAGAGAAAGAGAGAGAAGGGCGGAGCGAGGAAGCGGGAGCATGGAGGAGCTATTGAAGACGTCGATAATAGAATAGGGAGGGATCTCATTCTTTATCCATGTCAACATAGTTATCTTTTGCGTTTCTTTTGCTGAGTTCATGTCTGAGTAGATCCATAGCCATAGGTTAGAGAGCTTGGCCGATATGTAACGAAGTCTTGTTCTTAATGCTTGGTGATTCTTAATGCTTTTGTTCTTGAACGCCACTTGAATGAATGATTACGGTGTTTGATCGTTTTCAGATTGATTGGTTGTTTTTAATGCTTTCGTTCTTGTACGCCACTCAAATGAGTGATCATAGAAGTTTAATGAATCTACGCCAGGGGATTAGACTTTGGAACTTAACCATGATTTAGGATTTAATCGGTTTAGAATCTGCGTCTAGTGGGTGAGATTACACAATTGGAAGATTGGTAGTACGCACGCTAGGTAGTGGACAAGTCTACGCCAGCCAGTTCCTATATTAGAGCTTGAATTCCCTGAATTCGTGATAATATCTAAGACCATGATCTTGTTAGAACTTCGTTGCATCATTGTGCATCTCTCGAAACCTATGGTGTTTAGTCATTGAGTTATTCCGTTAAGTAGTTTAGTTTAGTCGCATTCGCATTCCCATCACTTATCGATTTTACACGTCTTATTCATTAGTTTACTAGCTTTAGAGTTGCACCAATTCCTTGTGTTTGACCCTGGTACTATACGATCCGTATTCTTGCGCAAGCGTTAATCTAGGTAAATTATTACTTGAGATTAACTACACCAGGTACAAGGGTCGTAGAGGTACAATGGTCGCAGAGGTACAACGGTCATAGAGGTAAAAGGGTCGCAGGGGTACAAGGGTCGCAGAGGTACAAGGATCGTAGAGGTATAAAGGTCAAAAAGGTTAAAATGTTCACAAAGGTCACAACACTCGCAAAACTCATATTTGTACCTGGCCTTTAAATCATTTAATAACACTTCAAATTCGTTCATTGTGTATGCTGCTGCACATTTGAAGAACATTTTCGCCACAGTATCACCTTTTGAAGTCTTTCTACCATGCTCTTTATTGACGTAGCTCTTTATAATTTGCGATATATGACGTGTACAAAAATCATGATCAGCTTGTTTATACACTTGTTTGACTGCTTTAATCAAACTTTTATGGCGATCAGATATCACAACGACATCACGTCCATCAAGTATCACCTCTTTCAACCTCACATGAACCACGTTCATGATTCATCTTTCTCTCTATCGACTATTCCCCATGCAATAGGATATCAGTGATGTTCACCATCTTGCGCGGTCGTCACAATCAATGCTCCCTTGTACACTTCTGTCAAAAATGTTGCATCTAGAGCAACCACTTTACGCATGTATTTCCATCCTCTTATAGCCGCTCCGACAGCCATAAAAGGGTATTTTATGCTTTTCCCATCACTGTCGAGCTGAAGCTTTGCGATAAATTCGAGATTTCTTTCTGTAAACATGTGTAACCACCCTGGAAGCCTCCTATAATGTCCAAAGTCATCACCCTGAATCTCCTTTTGACAATGTGTTTCAATATGACTCTATGACCTAGTGCGATCGTGCGATTCGATGAGACTTTGCGACCGTGCGACTCGAAGAGACTCTGTGACCCAGTGCGACTGTGCGACTCGATGAGACTCTGTGATCCACTGCGACCATGTGTTTCAATATGACTCTGTGACCCAGTGCGATGCGAAAGAGACTGTCACTCATTGCGATCATTTAACATTTCAATAAATATGACTCGTTTTGATTACATCAATATAAGACTCGTTTTGAAAAAGGGAGAATCGAATAAATAATATTACTCACTACTCACTCGGATTATCCAATTCACAAAAGAAACACAAAAAACATTTTGCATATATTGTATTAAATTTTATGTAACTTATGACATGAAATCCTGACTAAAGTTTTAATAATACACACTAAAATCATTATCAAATAAAATAAAATTTCAAATTTTATTCTGAAAACATTTTGTATAACATGATGCGGATGAAACTATTAACAATGGTATTAATATAAATATTTTCAAATTTTAAATAGTTAACGTTTTTTTACAATGAATTTTATTTTATATATTAGTTACATTTAGAAATTTAAATAATTTATACAAAAATAAAGAATATTGCAGAGTTTTTCTGAAGCTTACTCCTTTATTATTATTAAAAATTAAAAAATTACACTATATAAAAATACAAATAAATAATAATATTGTGTTATCCTATATCTATTAACACATAAATTATATATATAATTGGATAATATTACATTTTTTATTTAATTTTAAAATCGACTAGATCCAATAGGGCTAACTTTAAAAATACCCTCGTAGGGCTAAAACACTTCAAAAATACCTTCCCGAAAAAGAAAAAGATTTGAACTTCAAAAATACCCTTAGAAATGTTGATATTCTCAAAATACCCCTACGACCCTATGACGCAGTTCGACCCAGCGACACAATGACCGAGTCCGACCCTGCGACCCAATTCGACCCTATGACACAGTTCGACCCTAGGACCCCTGCGACCCTTGTACCTCTTCGAACATTGGACCCCTGCGACCCTTGTCCCTCTGCGACCCTTGGAGCCCTGCGACCCTTGTCCCTTTGCGACCTTTGGACCCCTGCGACCCTTGTTCCTCTACGACCCTTGGACCCCTGCGACCCTTGTCCCTCTACGACTCTTGTTACAATAATACTAAATGCACAAAAACAGCGATACTAACAATATAGTCAAAATCATTTATTATTTACAAATAATATGAATAATTTTTTAAAAAATAACAATGTACAAAGTTGAATTATCCATTCCCAAAATTATGTTACAAATAAACTGTTAAAAAAAGAACAATGTACCAAATTACATCTTCTATAATCAACGAGTAAATATTTTTTAGACCCTTGGACCGTGTGACCCTTGTCCCACTCCGACCCTTGTCTCCCTTCGACCCTTGTGCCTCTGCGACCACTTGGACCACTGCGACCCTTATCTCCCTTCGACCCTTGTACCTCTGCGACCCTTGTACCTCTGCGACCCTTTGTCCCTCTGCGACCCTTGGACCCCTGTGCCCTTGTCTCCCTCGCAGCGTTAAGGGTCACAGGGTCAAGGGTCGAACGGGTAAAGGTTCACAAGGGACAAATGGTTCGACCCTTGTACCTCTGCAACGATGGACCCCTGCGACCCTTTACGCTTTATTATTTACAAATAATATGAATAATTTTTTAAAAAATTACAATGTACAAAGTTGAATTATCCATTCCCAAAATTATGTTACAAATAAACTGTTAAAAAAGAACATGTTGAATCAACGAGTAAACATTTTTTTAGACCCTTAGATCGTGCGACCCTTGTACCCTCTGCGACCCTTGGTCCCTCTACGACCCTTGTCTCCCTTTGACCCTTGGACCGTGCCCCCTTGTACCCTCTGCGACCCTAGGACCCTCTGCAACCCTTATCTCCCTTCGACCCTTGTCTCCCTTCGACCCTTGTACCTCTGCGACCCTTTGTCCCCTGCGACCCTTGGACCCTATGCGACCCTTATTACAATAATAGAAAATCCACAAAACATTGATACTAACAATAATACATTCTATTGAATAATAGTAAACATCGATACTAACCAAATACAAACATGAATTTTGTTGTTCAAATAAGGTTCAAAGTAATCAAAATACAACGGAATTCAATCTATGAATATTATAGGGGCAAGCAATAGACAAGGTACATCATCAATAACTGTGTCCAGTTCGACCTTGAGGGTACAACCCACGTTAAAGCCATTATCGTGACAAATCTTTGTCTAACCCCTGGTGATGCTAGCACCACCGCGTTTCACGGGCCTTAGATCTGCCTCCCAAAAGTCTGTGTAATTGGTTATCAGCTCAATCATACATCGTCTACCGCAAAGACCATTCAACCTCACAAACTCTACCAAAAGTGTCTACAATAACCGTATAAATTTACAACAACGCCAAACTAATGCATATATGGCTTGATTTGATGAATCGAATAGATCGATTTGAGTTCACTTACCACTGCATCTACTGCCAGATTTAAACACGTGACTAGTACCGTGAAAATCCTCTCACCAGAAGAAGATGACCCTGACATCGAATCGCCGTCACCAGTCGTTTGCATTTTCGGCAAGATGATGATGATGATGAGAGTTAGAGAGAGAGTGAGTCGTTATTAGAAAAAAGGAAACGGCTGGAATATTAAAAGACATGACCCTGACATCGAATCGCCGCTAGATGGAATTCGAAATGTTTTTTCAAATTTTGGTGAAAAGTTCGGCGGAATTCTGGTGAAAATGAAAAAAATGTCAAAACCAATCAAAATTGAGGGTGGCATGGGTCGCATATATTTGAACTCGACGAATTTACGGGTTTATGATGATAAAATCCCAAAAATCAATCAAAACAATACATGTACAACGTCAAACTAATTAATGCCAAATGAGGGTTGCATGGGTCGCATGGTCGCATATATTGATGAATAGATGCAAACTCGACGAATTTACGTGGTTAGGATGATAAAATGATAAACAACCAATCAAACAATACATTTACAACGTCAAACTAATTAATTCCAAATGAGGGTCGCATGGGTCACATGGTCGCATATATTGATGAATAGATGCGAACTCGACGAATTTACGGGTTTATGATGATAAAATGCCAAAAACCAATCAAAAGAATACATTTACAACGTCAAACTAATTAATGCCAAATGAGGGTCACATGAAGGTCGCATGGGTCGCATGGTCGCATATATTGATGAATAGAAGCGAACTCGACGAATTTACGGGTTTATGGTGATAAAATGACAAAAACCAATCAAAACAATACATTTACAACGTCAATAAAAAGGTTAAAACAGATTGTGACCCATGTGTACCTAGTTGAGTTGTGTATAACCAATGCTTCTGTTTCAAAAGTGATAGTAGTGTTTTAAGAACTCGGTGGATGATTAAACAATACATTTAACATTTTGTTCAAATATCGATATTATTTATATTATTATCTATATTAATTTAAATTAGACCATATACAACTCAAATATATTGATAATGGCATGGGTCGCTTGGTCGCATATATGGATCAATAGATGCGAAATCGACGAATTTACTAGTGTATAATGATAAAATGACAAAAAACAATCAAAACAATACATTTACAAAGATTCTAAATCAAAACAATACATTTACAAAGTCAATCAAAGATTCTGCACGCATTCTATTTTATTGATGAATAGATGCGAACTCGACGAATTTACAGGTTTATGATGATAAAATGCCAAAAAACAATCAAAACAATACATCTACAACCCAAAACTAATTAATGCCAAATGAGGGTCGCATGGGTCGCATGAGTTCACTGGAGAGATAGTTCATTAGCTGAGAGTGACCCAACACCGTCACCTAAATCATCTCTTGCCATGTACTTCGTCTTCCAGTCACATTTACAAGTCGCATGAGTCGCATAGGTCGCATGAGTCGTCCATGGGTCATATGTGGTCATATAGGGTCGCATGTGTCGGATTGGACTCCTCTATTTATAAACTCATATTTAACGAAAAATAAATGGACTCCTAAAATTCCAGAAAGACACTAAATACAAAGAATGACCAAGGTGCATGTATTGACCACATTAAAGAACCTTTTAATATAGGTCTTGAATGTGGCATTGGTAAAATAAAAAGCATAGCTAGCACCTGGAAAAAGTAGTAGTCTGACATTGAAAAGACTAGTCGAAAGGATCGAAATGGACAAATGGGTCGTAAGAATCGCAAGGGTCGGAAGGATCGCAATGGTCGGAAGGGTCGAAATGGACAAATAGGTCGCAGGGGTCCAAGGGACACAGAGGGACAAGGGTCGCAGGGGTCCAAGGGTCGTAGAGGGACAAGGGTCGCAGGGGTCCTAGGGTCGAAGAGGTCCCTCTGTTACCCTTTTACCTCTTTGAAAGTGTCGAAACGGACAAATGGGTTGCAATGGCCGCGCAAGGGTCCATCTGTGACCCTTGTAACTCTGCGACCGTTTGACCCCTGCGACAATGTACCAAATATTTAAAAAAAAACAATGTACCACATGTTTAAAAAAACAATATACCAAATGTTTACATCTACCAGTCCAAAAAAAAACAATGTACCAAATATCAAGTTAGTCTTCTTCGGGTTCATAGATACTTTCTCCATTACTATATATATCAGACGCCATCTTCTCACGCATGGAAGTAACATTGTCATCGCAAATTAAGCGAAACACATTTCTCCCCATTAACGAGGCTTCTACGAATTTGTAGGAGAAAGCACCACAGTCATTCCCGCTTTGGTTCTGTGACAGACCTTCATAATACACATACTTTCATTCATCTTCTCCAGAAGCCAAAGAAGGAAACCCTCCGAGAATGAGCATCTCGGGGACAACTTTTCTTATCTTCTCAATCACCAGATTGATATGCGTTTCCTTAAGGCTCATCTTGCAGTCGTATACCGTGATGCATCGGGTTTTGAAATCCGCTTTGATCGCTACCGAATGACATCCTACCCATCGATTTTTGTCCGATGGAATGTTTAGAACCGAGACAAAACCTTCATAATCACTAATTGGTGTGATTATTGGCCATCCAAATATTCAGTAAGAGTTTTCGGAAATTCTTCCATATCCTTGTACATCCTCATCATGAACGTCTGCATGAAAGCAATAGGACAAACGTAATAATTCTGATATATGAAGTCAAATCTTCTCATGTGATCATACAGCTCAAACAACGCCTCATCCGATTGCTATAAAAAAATTAACATACATGAATACATATGACACAAAATGACCTCTGTGAACTTTGTGACTTTCGTGACTAAGGGTTAAAAAAACTTACATCATCTTCAAGCCATATGTTAGCCTTTAATATGATGTCCGAAAACTCTGGCCCCTAGGAATAATTTATTTCAGATATCCACCAATGCTCTTGGTGAGGTTTCATCATAAATCTATATAGAGAAGTCAATTTTATACCACTAGCGTCAATGAACGAACGCTCTTGGTTTATCCTGCCCTCTTCCAATCCCTTGGGCTCCTACACAAAATGTCGATTCCCTGCAGGTTCTTGAACACCTTTTTTAACGGGTTCTTGAACCACCTTTTTTATGGGTTCTTGAACCACCTTTTATGCGGGTTCTTGAACCACTTTTTTTACGGGTTCTTGAACCACCTTTTATGCGGCTTTTCCTCGCCCTCGCTCTCTCCCTCGTCCTATTTTTGCTTTCATCAGCGGAGGTTCAACATATGGCTCCTGTCTTGCCTTCCACGGTCTTAACATTAGTTTAATTACCATTGGACTATCAGACTCATTTGATAAAGGTCCAACATTTGCATAAAAATTACTCATTAGACTCATCCGAGCCAGCGACCCATGCGACTCTACGATCCATGCGACCCATGCGACATATGCAACCCATACGACTATGGCGACCCATGCCACCAATGGGACATAACGAGTCATGTGACCTTGCGACCAATGTGAACTTTTGTGACCCGTGCGACCCATGCGACCAATGAGATCTTTGTGACTCATGACCTTTTGTGACCCAATACTTACTTGGTGGTACTTCGGCAGGAACCTCCTCAGCGATGACCTCTTCGACATGATCCACCGGAGTATCCTCGGCAGGAACCTCTTTTAGCGGCAAGCTTTTCGACAGGACCCACTGGAGTATCCTCGACAGGAACCTCCTTAGCAGCGACCTCTTCGACAGGACCCATTGGGGTATCCTCGGCGGGAACCTCCTCAGCGGTGACCTTTTTTACAGGACCCATGATATGCGTTAAACTCAAGTAATAATACCTAGACTAACGCTTCCGCAAGAATACGGATCGTATAGTAACTAGGGTCGAACACAAGGAATTGATGCGGCTTCTAATGGATAAGACGTATAAATTGGATGATGATGGAATTGTGAATGAACTAAACTAAACTAATTGATGAGATAAACTTATGACTAAGCAACATGGGTATCGAGAGTTTGCACAACGATGTAACGAAGTTCTAAAAGGATAATTGGTCTTAGGTACTATCATGAAGGTACTATCATGAATTCAGGGAATTCAAGCTCTCCTATAGGAACTGACTGGCGTAGACTTGTCCACTATCTAGCATGCATATACCAATATATCTATTGCGCATCTTACATACATAGACGCATTACGACCGCTATCCTAATCCCTAGATTCAATCGATTGACCTGGCGTAGATTCTAAACCGATTAAACCCTAAATCATGGCTAAGTTCCAAAGTCTAATGCCATGGCGTAGTTTTATTAGACTTATAATATCATCAATCAAGTGGCGTACAAGTACTGAAGCATTAAGAACAACCAATCAATCTGAAAACATGATCAAATACCAAATTCCTTCATATCGAGTGGCGTACAAGTATGAAAGCATTAAGATCCACCATTCATTAAGCACAAGACTTCGTTACAACATGGCAATACTATCTAACCCATGGCAATGGATCTACTCAGACATGAATACAACAAAGGAAACACAAGAGAATTCTACATTCGACATAGATAGAGAATGAGATGACTCCCTATTCATAAACCGATGTCTTCAATAGATCCTCCTTGCTCCCGATCCGTTGTTCCGTCTTTTCTTCTTTCTTCAATCTGCTCTAATGTATCTGAATGTTCTCTGATCCAATCTGGTTCGAAAACCCTCTTTTCAGATCTAATTTTCCCTTAATTTGGCCGTTCCAAAACTTAGGAATTAGTTGAGGAATTCAAGGGCCCGAGCGGGCATAGCCTCTACCGCTCGTGCAGGCCACTTGCCCGACCATGTGCCCTCCTTTTAGCCCGAGCGGCCACCATGCCCGATCGTGTGATTCTTGAGCCCGAGTCATGCAAACCTACGGTGATTTCTTGGCATCAATTAGCCCGAGCGGACACTCCAATTCCACCCGAGCGGGCACTCCATCTTGGTCGTGTTCCTTGAGTGCCCGAGTCGTGCAAAGCTACAGGGGTAATTGGCAGCAATTAGCCCGATCGTGTACACTTCCAATGCCCGAGCGGGCATGTCTTGAAATGTTGTTTCCGCTCCTTTCGCTCGGTGTTTGAATCTTCACTTCAATCCATGGCCTTGCACAAGTTGAACCTTGTCATTCAACTACGTTTTCGGGGTTAAATCGCCACAATCTCTCGTGTTTCTCCTCATGTCTTCGTTTCCTATGCAAAACACGAAATGTAGATAAAGTCTTCGAATAAACTCGATAA
>CM071870.1:9703174-9713545 GCA_036759665.1 Gynandropsis gynandra
TGCAAATCATTGTTCATATTACAATCCGATATCCCTACCCGTAGTTGGGACTCTACTCACTCATGGAGAAAACAAAAGACGAAGATAACATAACCCTATACATGATAGACTCTAGGAAATTCGATCCTCGACCTTCCCTATCGTGTTACCGGTGCAAGGATTGATGCTTCTCTTCTTCTCCAACGTCTCCCCAGCCATTCCAGATGTCTTCCCAGCCTTTCCTTGCCCTGTACGTCGCCCCCCTTGCTCTAGATCTATTTTGTTCCTTAAATTCAGTCGTTTGAATGCAGGATCTAAGTTGTTGCGAAATACACGGCCCGCTCGGGCACCACTGTTGCCCGGTCGTGCATAGGCGCGCCCGGTCGTGTTCCTTCATAAAGCCCGATCGGGTATCCAGCACCCGATCGCGTGGTTGAGCGGCCCGAGTCATGCAAACTTTCGGGGAATTTGGGATGAATTAACGCCCGAGCGGGTATACGTCTTGCGCCCGATCGGGTAAGTCTACCCGATCGCGTTGCCTTCGTGCTCGGATCGTGCAAGGTATGCGGATAAAACCCCGTAGGTTTTACCCGAGCGGGTGGTCTATGGTGCCCGACCGGGCACCCTTGTTGCCTTGAAATTTCTCTTTTCCGCTCGTTGCTCGGGTGTTCCTTTGGGTTCTAAGGCTCGATCTTGACTCTGAGTAGATATATCTTTAAAGCACGTGGTTTTGTTCAGGAATCCGTCTTTTAAAGTTCATTTAGGCCTTGTCGCCTAAAAACCTTAAAACCAACAAAACGGGTGTGTGAAACTCATAATCATATCGGATATGTAAACCTATCTATAAGATATATGCAAAAATGGCACTAAAACCTATCCTAAAATTGATACACTTTCAGTGTTATCAAACTCCCCCAGACCTAAACCTTTGTTTGTCCTCAAACAAAACTAAAGTCTAGCACAAGAAGAATCTAATAACGATGGATACTAGCTCAAAAATATCGAAGGGTTAGTCATTTTACAAATCAACGTGTCACATGGATAAGAGCCTAAGCGTACCGAGTATAGCCTTATGTCTACCGAAAGTGCTGAGCCATGAAATCCTACCAAAAATCTAAGTCTACTTCACAACCCTAGATAACGTCCAAGCAATCTCCATACCTATTTCTCTTCTAAGCCATCTCCAGAGTCATTTTCAACCTGTGACTCAACCGACTCTTCACTTGGCTCTTTTCTGGACACTGGATATGGATGTAGAAGGAATTCAAAATCATTATATCTCGTAGTGTCGGAAGATTGGTGTCTGATGCTCACATCTTTCTCTGGAAACTTTGATTTTGTCTTGTCAATACCTTTAGGATTTGCTGCCTTTGATTTTAGATTAGGCAAATGAAACCCGACATCTCTTAGAAGGTCTCTTATGGTGTTGATGATTCTTTTCTCCAACTTTTTTATTTCCTTTATTAATTTCTGGTCTAGTGTTAGAGGGATTGCAGCTTCTTCTCCTTCATCATCACCTTGTACTACAGCTTCAGCTTCATCATCACCTTCTCTTTCTTCATCAGCTTGAGCAACACCTACCCATCCTTCCTCTTCGTCAGCTTCAGATATGGGTGGAACATCAACAACCTCTATTGCTTTTTCACTCACTCTCTTCTTCCTCTTAGTCATCTTTCTTTTCCCTTTCTCTTGATCACCAAGAGCTACTTTTTGCGTCAGCAGTTCTTGCTTACGGATGTCCTCCCAACAAATACCCTTCGGATTTCTATGTAGATATTCCATCCATATCTGAACATTGGGATCGTTGCATCCCTCGTAATCTTCCAGATCAAAAAGTAAAGTTTCCTCTTCATGTTCAACACGAAGAATACTTCGAATATCCTGCAAAAACAAAAAATAATCATTATGACCCTTGTTACCCTTATGACCCTTGTGTAATTGTTACCTTACAATCTTCGATATGCCTTACCACGTCTACATACTTCGGGTTAAAATTGGATTTAACCCTCTTCTTGCACATCCTTGGGCATGATGGATCCGCATCCATAACATCAACATACCATCTATTTCCGTCCAAACTAAGGATGGTTTTGAATGAAAGTAACTGAAACATTAAAACAAATGATAAGAATGCAAAAAGTACGAAAACAGTCATGTTATTCGAATAATATATACAAGTTACCATTAGTGGGATAATGAAACCGCCACAATTCCATTTTGGTTTCACTGATTTCCCGCTAACGTGCTTGTGGCAAGTATCCACAAGCTTCTCGAATGTGTAAAGCCCCATGGAAAGCCTTCACAAAATTCCAAGTCATCAACCATGTCAATGAGATCATGGCTGATAAAGTTATCTGATGAAAGCTTGTGATCCAGAACTTGCACCAACAACATCAAAGTTTCCAACCTTGTCCGATCGGTGGAATTCTTTGTCTTCACAAGCTTTTCACTCACTTTTGCAGCGGTCACCTTTCCACGGTCGAAATTATTCAGCTTGAATGTATCACCCTTTTGGACTCTAGGATAGGGTCCAAACTTCAATCCGGTAATTAGTGCATGCTCCACTATAGACTATCGGATGAGAACACTGTTTTAAGACAAACCACAACTCCTTTTTATCCCATACAATCACGGAGTGATTTAGTAAGATCGACATTTGAACTTTCGTCAATGTGTACTCACATTGGAAATGGAATAAATGTATAAATTGTGACTCCTTGTCGAAGTAATGTAACTCATATTCATCTAAGATTCCTCTCAACTTCTTTATTGTCTCGTGAGGATAACACTTGGTGGTGATATTTAGCATTTTGTCCATGTTTTTGAATTCATACACAAACTTCGGCTTTGGCGGCACCTGCAAAATGACCAATTAAGAATACATTAGACTTCTACCAACTCAAGCGACCCTGGCGACTCAATTGACCCATGCGACTCAAACGACCCATGTGACTCAAACGACCCATGTGACTCAAGCGACCCATGCGACCCATTCGACCCAAGCAACTCAAGCAAACTATGCGACTTAAACGATCCTTGCGACTTAAGCGACATAAGTGACACATACGACTCAAACGACCCTTGCGACTCAATGAGACTTAAGCGACCATTGCGACCATTGAGTCCCACTAAGTCTCTTAAATCGAAGATGGTCATGAGTCGCTTGAATCGAAGAGGGTCATGAGTCTCAAGCAACCCTTGCGACTCAAGCGACCCATGCAACTCATGTCACCCTTGCGACTCAATGAGACTCGATCAATCGTTGCGACTCAATGAGACTCAAGTGACTCATTGAAACTCAACTGATTCAGTGAGACTTAACTGACTAATTAAGACTCAAACGACTCACTAAGACTCACACCCATTTCAAATCAACAAACAATTTTACTTTCAACAACCTGTAAAACCCTAGAAATTGATCTACTTACACTTACTGACGCCATTGAAGATTGACTCGTGCTCTCTTCTTTACTAGTGATTATTGTCATTTCTTTCCCACTTCAAAATTTACTTGGTCTCAACTTGAAATTTCTTCTTGCCAACTTCAAATCGATCCCTTTCAAGTTCGAAATCACCTCGTATTCCTTGCTCTTAACTTTGAAACAGTTTTTCTTTCGAAAAATTGTGAGAACGTGTGTTTTTTCACGTGCGAAAATTAAGGACAAATTTGTGTTTTCTCTAATTTTTGTTTCTATTTAATAATTATTTTCACGAGGGTAAACTTGAAATACTTCAGTCCTATGAGGGTGTCTCTGATATTACGCCCCTTGAAGATCGTGTAAAAAGCAGGATCAAAAAATTCTTATATCCTATACACACTGTTATTTAATATAATACATGATATATATATATATATATATAGTTTGGAAAGTAAAGTATCTAAATTACATTATAGATTAGATTTAAAATAAATTTAATGTCAAAATTATTAATTTCAATTGATCATAAGATATATTTCAACATAATTACACTTAAAAAAAATATGTTTCATTCTATACGTTTATTATAATGTTTCAACACCTTTTTTTTAATTTAAATATATATTCTTACTAACAGAATTTTCTATGAATACCCATATTTATTATTTAAAATATTTTGTGTTATATGTTTATATAAATCAAGTTTTATTTTTTAAATATTTATTAAATAAATTTTTGTATATTAGTTTCTAAAATGGTTTTTCTATATTTGATTATGACCTTCTTAATATTTATAATTTTATATCATAATTCTTCCTATTATATATTCATATCAATTACATTGAAAAATATTATGTCTAACAAGTTAATAAACTATTACTACATTTTATATACAAATTATTTATCACTTCCTATAGTTACATTACAAATTGTCCTTGCGTCTAAAACTATCTAAATCTTTTGTGTTATATGTTTTGCATTTTTTGTTTTAGATTAGATTTGTTTCACATCATAATTATATTATGGTCGTAAAAACAACTTTTATTAATTTATTCCATAATTTTATAGTAACTCATATATTTTGATCTATTTTTTTCATTTGAACTTGATTCAACCATCAATACCTTACAATCATCTAAATCGTTTCACCCTATTTCTCAAAGAAAAAGCAATCTTTGAGATCATTGGTTTTGATGCAGTTAGGAGAGTTGACTTACGCAAAAGTTGCAATTTGGTTTACCATTACAACCAAAATTTGTATTTTATAAAACAATGCTTAAGTTTGAGTGGTCACAATATAAGCATGAACATGACTGCAGTTGTCAACGAGGTTCATGTGGTATATAAATCAAATGACACAACTACATATATAAAGTAGTCTCGCTGCATATATAAACCAGTCCCCATCACCTAAGTATGACAACATTTCGTACAAGTAAAAGTGTTGATTCCATTGAAAATCTTGAGTATTGCATTGACTATAAACCTCCTTGACATTCATTTATTTCTCCATTGTCTCATTTTCTCTGTAGAAATATGTTTGACTAAGTACAAATTTATAGGTATATGTGTTTGTATTGTAGAAAAAACAATTTTAAGAATTTAGTTCTGAAATATAGTATGAGTTTATAACCAATTTATTGTGAAATTTTGTTAATGTTGAACACCCTACGGTTACTGATGGTATCAATTTCTCTTTTATTTTTATTTTTACAATTATCTGATATATCGAAACACTAAAATAATCAAGAATCATTCGATTTCTTCTCATTAATGCCAATCAATGGTAACTCATTTTGGAAATCAATGACTTTCAATTATTTTAGAATAGATGGTGAAATTATTTATAGGATGGAGAAGACACCGAATAGTATATTCTCCTTCAAAATCTCTACATATATCTTCTATTTCTCTCATCAATCATGTAATTCATATCAAAATAAATATATAACATGCATGTTGGCTAATTGCATGTGTTTGCAAGATATGCTAATAATATCCATGATATTCGCTAATAGATACCAATTTCAGCACGATAATTTTCGGGATGAGAGTTCGCATTAAATTTCATAAAATTTATACAACATTATTTTTTATAAAAAGTAAATCAGTTAACAATAAATTTTTTTATGTAATTCGGTTACAAATATACGCATTTTAGATTACTTGCATTTGTTTAATAGTAATATACTAATTAATATTTTAATTTTTTCATGTTTTGGTGAATTTTTTTCAGCATAATTGCATGACGTGTACATTGAAATAAAAAAATTAATTTCAATATGATTTCAAACAACATTGTTTTACAAAAGCATGTATCGATTGAATAAGTGAACATGCATGAATTTTTGTATTTATTCAATATTAATCTTCATTTGGTTCAATTTTCTTATTTCTATTTTATAATATAGAGAATATTTATCTCTTTTACATTTTATGCAAAAATGAAAGGTTAATTTTACTTGATAAATCTTATTTTTTAACTATATAAATATCATTGTCCGTTTTCTTTTATTATCTAATACTTTTAGAAATTTTATGTATATTTTAACCCAATTAAACATTTTTATTATATTATATATGAATGAATGAGTTAATAATATATACATACAAATTTGGTTTTATATTAAAAATTTGATGAAAAAAATACAATTTTAAAACATCGTGTATTGCGCGGATTCCAGATGACATTAAAAAGAATAGCGTTTTGCAAGGGAGAATATCAGAAATGCCCTCTTAGGGCTAAAACACTTCAAAACTACCATCCTAAATCTGATGGAAAAAAAATTGGAGAAAAGACATATGTGCCCTTAATGAAAAACACATACAAAGGAGGGAAAGACAAATATGAGAATAGGGAAAACGAAAATTGAGAGGAGGGAAGCAAAGTAAAGAGCTATTTCCTTTCATTTTCGAGTGTTTCTCTTCTATTTTCGAACGATTTCCTTCAATTTTTTAGTGATTTCTTTCCATTCTCGAGTGATTTCCTTCTATTTTGAGCGGTTTGCAGCAATTTTCGAGCGATTTCCAACAATGTTTCAGTCATTTTCAGTGATTTCCAGCTATATTTTAACCCAATTAAACATTTTTATTATATTATATATGAATGAATGAGTTAATAATATATACATACAAATTTGGTTTTATATTAAAAATTTGATGAAAAAAATACAATTTTAAAACATCGTGTATTGCGCGGATTCCAGATGACATTAAAAAGAATAGCGTTTTGCAATATATGGCATTTATTGTTGTTCTTACAACACGATTTAAATATGATAATCGGAGTTATTTTGATTTATTATACTTTTAAACAAAATGTG
Source organism: Gynandropsis gynandra (assembly GCA_036759665.1). NCBI lineage: Eukaryota > Viridiplantae > Streptophyta > Magnoliopsida > Brassicales > Cleomaceae > Gynandropsis > Gynandropsis gynandra. Next base: position 9,709,896 of record CM071870.1, read on the forward strand.
GGCCTATGATAGGTGGGAGTGAATGGACCGTGCGAAGGATGAAATTAGAAAACAAGTGAAGAAAAATGAGTCTTTTTTAAACTATTTATTCAAATTATTCCATAAAACATTTGAAACCGAACAACATCTTAACGTTAATACTAAAAGCCAAAGGAAACAAAGAAACGAAGATGAGTTCAATTCAACACAACAAAACCCCAAACTAAGCTGCAACATAAAATTAAGTTTTACCATATCTCATAAAAAGTCTACTCCAAGTTCAGTACTTTATCCTTGTGTTATTACATCCATGAAAGCTTCAAGTTCAGTACTTTATCCTTCCATCTCCTTCTGTTATTACATCCTTGAAAGCTCCACCGCTCGGAATCATCGGGAGGACGTGTTCTTGATGCGGAACGATCACATCCAACAATTATGGTCCCGGGGTTTCCAACATCCTTTGTATCGCTCCACGGACATCTTCTTTCTTATAAATCCGCTCCGCTGGAATCCCACATGCTTCTGCAAACTTTAACATGTTTGGGTAAACCTCCTCTTTTGCATGGTTCCCTAAATATGTATGCGCTCTGTTGGCCTTGTAAAACCTATCTTCCCATTGAACAACCATTCCGAGATGTTGATTGTTCAGTAAGAGTATCTTCACTGGTAGGTTTTCTACTCGGATTGTGGCCAACTCCTGAACATTCATTATGAAACTCCCGTCCCCATCTATATCCACAACGATCGCACCTGGATTTGCAACAGCGGCTCCTATAGCAGCAGGAAGTCCAAAACCCATGGCTCCGAGGCCTCCTGAGGTCAGCCATTGCCTAGGTTTCCTGTACTTATAGAACTGTGCCGCCCACATCTGGTGTTGGCCAACTCCTGTACTAATAATGGCATTTCCATCGGTTAGCTCATCAAGGACTTCAATCGCGTACTGTGGAGGAATGGCCTCTCCGAATGTCTTGAAGCTCAAGGGGAACTTCTCTTTTTGCTCGTTCAACTCATTCCTCCAAAGGGCAAAATCAAGCTTGAGATCATCTGCTCGGTTCTCAAGTATCTTGTTCATCCCTTCCAATGCCAACTTCACATCCCCACACACCGACACATGAGGAGTCTTGTTCTTCCCGATCTCAGCTGAATCAATATCAATGTGAACTATCTTAGCACGACTTGCAAATGCCTCAAGCTTACCCGTCACACGATCATCAAACCTAACACCGAACGCAAGCAAAAGATCACTTTTATCCACAGCATAGTTCGCGTACACAGTCCCATGCATTCCAAGCATTTGTAACGACAACTCGCCATTACAGGGGTAAGATCCAAGCCCCATCAAAGTACTTGCGACCGGGATTCCAGTAAGTTCCACAAATCTGTTCAATTCATCGCTGGAGTTCAAACATCCACCACCAACATACAACACCGGTTTCTTAGATTCTGAAATCAATCTAACAATCTGTTCCAAATGAGCATCTTCTGGTGATTTGGACATTCTAGACAAGTAACCAGGCAATCTCATGGGCTGTTCCCAATTGGGAATAGCAAGCTGTTGCTGAATATCTTTAGGAACATCAACCAAAACGGGTCCAGGTCGACCCGACGTGGCTATGAAGAAGGCTTCTTCAATAACCCTAGGGATGTCATCTACGTCCATGACAAGATAGTTATGTTTCGTGATCGAGCGCGTTACCTCTACGATCGGTGTCTCCTGGAACGCGTCCGTGCCAATCATGCGGCGAGGGACTTGACCCGTAATGGCGACGAGAGGGACGCTGTCCAGCAAAGCATCGGCGAGACCACTGACGAGGTTTGTGGCTCTGGGACCGGATGTGGCGATGCAGACGCCGGGTTTTCCGGAGGAGCGAGCGTAGCCCTCGGCGGCAAAGACTCCACCCTGCTCGTGGCGAGGGAGGACGTTGCGGATAGTGGCGGAGCGCGTGAGCGCCTGGTGGATCTCCATCGACGCACCTCCTGGGTAGGCAAAGACGTTGTCGACATCTTGCCGTTCGAGGGCTTCGACGAGGATGTCGGCTCCTTTGCGGGGCTCATCCGGGCCAAACCGGGAGACAAAATCACGGGTTACGTTGGGTTTCGCCGGAGAAGGTGGTGCAATGGCGGAGACATGTTGGTTTTTACCCTATCTTGATTTTGTGTTTGCAAGGAAAATTTGAGAAGAAAACATTTTGGAAAACTTAAGAGAAATTGCAGAAAAGAAAAGTGAACTTGGTGAAAAAATGGGTGAGTATTCTTCACCTCTGATCTTAATATATATAAAACTTGCCTTACAAAAAGCATAACAAACCTATAATTTGTTCCCTAGTTCCAGTACATATATTCCTATCTATTTCTTAATAGAATCACCCTAAAAAGTAGCCTTAAACACGTCCAATTTTCTGGTTTTTCAGACTTTGTTTTTGCTGTTACAGGTCCCTTTCTCAAAAGATTCTGGGCTGTGGGCTTCATCAGGTTTCTGGGCTTCTGCTGCGCGGCCCAACTCTTCTTCAGTCGGCCCGGTCCGTTCTTCCTTCTTCAGCCCGACCCAACATCCATTTTTAATCAAGCCCGGCCCAAATGTTTTGTTCTTCAGATTAGGGGTCAAACCCCTCAAACCATTTTCACGACAGCCTTCTCTTGCTGAAAACCCTAGGGCGAAACTGCCCCTCTGCGCTGCCGTCCTTCCATCGCCGGCTTCACCGTCGCCCGGCCGTCCAGCCATCCAGTCCGGTCGCCGAGGGGGAACGATGTCTTCAATCTCCGTCTCGGTTCCCCTCGGTGCAAGCTTCCTCTCGGCCGCAACTCCATCGCGTCTCTTGCTCTCGGGTGTGCCTCCGTCTCTTTGTTCTGTCTCCGGCTCCTTCGTCTTCTCACAGTCACCGGTAAGTTGTCCTTTTTCCGATTCGTGTCCTTCGACGAGCCTAAACCCTAACTCGTCTCTTCTTTTCGTTTCAGGTCTGCTCGGCCACGCTCCGCCGTTCAGCTCTGGGTTTTGTCCGACGCCTTGCTCCCTCTCCGGCGTCGGCTCGACCGTAAGTCCTCCTTCTTTCCCCTCGATTTCTTCTTCTGTATGTTGTTTCGGTCGTGCTTCTTCTAGGGTAGTATTTTTTAACCCTTCGCCGTTTCTTTTTGCACGTTCTTTGACTCCCACCGTTGGCTGTTCGACTTCTTCCGGCAGACTCTTGAGCTGTTCCTTCACTGGAATCTCCATGGTAAGTTTTTTAATTTTTATTTCAGTGTTTACCTTAATTTCTAACGCCTTGTTTTCCTCCTTGTGTTGAGGTTTGCTGCTGTCTTCACTGTCACCGGACAGTTGCTTCACCGGCAGTCCTTCTTCTCTACCGTAGCACTGTAAGATTTTATTTTGCCGCTCTTGGTCGTAGGGTAGTTGTTGTAACCACAACTCACGGTTGGTGAGTGTGGTGAATACCGTTGAATATTCATTCTGTGCACTCCCAAGTGCACTTAGTATATCAACTGATGAACCAAACTGAAAAATCTTTCTCATATCGGCTGTGCCGATTTGGTCAGTAACTGGGTTCTTAACCCTCTCCATTGATAAAACTTTATCAACCTTTAAAACAGTTTTAAAATTTCTTACTTGAACAGTAGGTTCTTCAACCATAGCTTCTTCAACCGTAGCTTTCTCAACCGTAGTTTCCTCTCCCGCT
>CM071870.1:9714138-9736804 GCA_036759665.1 Gynandropsis gynandra
TTTTCCAAACTTAGCATTTTTATAGTTTTTCTCCTTCGAATAGAAGGCTCCCTCTAGACCTGAACCGCCCCGGTCTTCAAGCCTAAATTCTTGCGATTCCAATGCAATCACAAGTTCCCCAACTGTCAGCGTTTCCAAATCTTTTGTTTGTTCCAAAACACCCACATATGGGTCAAACCTCTCATGTAGAGAGCACAAAATTTTCGAGACCATCTCGTCTTCTTCCATTCTAGCCCCGTAGGCTCGAATCTCGTTTCCAATCTCCGTTATCTTGTTTGCATACTCTTTAATTTTCTCTTCGTCGGTCTGCCTCATGTTGTAAAATGAGGCCCTCAAACGTTGCAGCTTGATCCGAGCTGCCTTAGGATCCCCTTGGAACCTAAGTTTCAGTAAATCCCACGCAGCCTTGGCTGTCTCGCATGTGGACAGATGTGTACTGAATATTTCTTCAGTCACAGCATGATAAATCAGCTCTAACGCGCGCTGATCCTTCGCTTCCAGCTCCTCCCATTCTGCCATAAGTCGTTTTTTCTCTTCCTCGGTGACCAAATCACCGATTTTAGGCATCTCCGGTAGTCCTTCTGTGACCACCCTCCACAACCCCTTAGATCTTAGGGTTGGTTTTATTTTAATAACCCATAGGTTATAGTTTTTACCTTCAAACACCGGAATCGGTGTAACTCCTTGTAATCTGTCCATTGTGCTTGGTTGTGCTGATTTTTGGTGCTGTTTTGGTGCTGGTTGTGCTGGTTTTTGTGCTTTTTCTTGCTGGTTCTTAGTGCTGTTTTTGTGCTGCCTTTTACCCTCCTTTTTAATTTTTATCCTCGGTTTTAAGCTTCTTCTTGTGCTGTTGCTGCTGCATAACTTTGTGCGTTTTGTGCTCCATGTTTCATCTTCCCCGATCTTATCCGCTCTGATACCAATTGTTGGTTTTTAACCCTATCTTGTTTTAGTGTTTGCAAGAAAAAATTGAAAAGAAAACATTCTGGAAAACTTAAGAGAAATTGCAGAAAAGAAAAGTGAACTTGGTGAAGAAAACATTCTGGAAAACTTAAGAGAAATTGCAGAAAAGAAAAGTGAACTTGGTGAAAAAATGGGTGAGTATTTCACCTCTCCTTGATACTAATATATATGAAAATTGTCATACAAAAAGCATAACAACCCTATATCATGATAGGTCTAATACATCCTTTACTGTCATAAAACAGCTTTAATTTTTGTCCTAAAAACCGTTAGAAAACTCCTCTGCAACTCAGAAAATGTTCCAATTTTGTTACAGGTCATTTTCACCTGATCTTGGGCTTCGTGGGCTTTTCCAGAATCTGGGCTTGATCGAACTGGGCTTCAGCAACCAAGACTTCATATGGGCTTTCTTCTTGAGGCCCACCGTTTCTAAACTTCAGATTAGGGGTTTTGTTCTTTTCCCCCAAATTAGGGTTAGCCACCTCCAGCCTTCTCTCTGCCTCCTGTCCGGCGATCTTTCTGTCGGTCCATGCTCCGGTGCCTGCCCGTGCGTCGCCTCCTCGATTCTCCGATGACAGCAATAAGGGTAAACTGCCCCTCTTCGCTGCCGTCCTTCCATCGCCGGCTTCACCGTCGCCCGGCCGTCCAGCCATCCAGTCCGGTCGCCGAGGGGGAACGATGTCTTCAAGACATTGGTGGAGGAGCATGAAATGGAGCGGGGATGGCAGCGGCCGCGAGAGGAGGTGGGTTGATGGTGATTCAAGTGAAAGGGAAGCGAAAATCTGGAAGTGTGTAAGGGAGTTTTGGAGGAGAAATAAGAGGGTTTGGTGGACGATAATATGATCGTGGAGGAGGAGGCGAACGCCATGAGTATGGAATTTGAGCACTAAAGAAAGAAAGATAAGAGAATAATTCATTTCATGTTTTCCGTCGATAATTTATAGAATTCTAAAGTCTAGTAAAAAATAAGATTTGAAGAATATTATTCTGCTGTAAGGTTAGTTAGTTAGTTAGGTACTCTACAAGAATAACAGTTTTGTAGGAGTACGCGAGCATCTTGATAACCGTGGGTTGCAGTGATATTGGTTGCAGTGACTTTGTGAGACTCTTTTTAGACCAGTAAAACAGAAGGAATAGATACTGTTTCATTAGATGATGTATTGTTTTCATGTTCTTTGTGGATTTCAACAATGACTCTTTGTGAATCATTTAAAATTGACTTCGTTGATTTTAATTAAATATTACATACAGGCCCTTTTAATTTTGACATTTTGTCTCTACATATAATATTTAGTCAATTTAGGAGTTTTTTATAACTAAATAAAATGAATAAATCATTTTTAAAAATCTATTTTTCTGCAGAAAAACCTTTTCTTTATTGTCGACAAACAAAGAAAAGAGCGAGGACAAAATCTTGTGTTCATGTTATGTTTCAAAGCCCTAATCTGACCGGCCGGTTTGACACAGACCAGTTATATCAAACGCATACGTGAATATATATTTATGTAGAGTCTAGTAAGAGGAGGAGAAAACAAATCTGTACTGTATAACAAAAAGAATGAAATATGTTTTAAGTAAGGGTAATACATGATATATATTGCACAAAAGAAAGAATTTTTGTTTTAGTATTCGATTCCACAATTTTGATTATATATAATTTTATATCCATTTACCATTTATGGATTAACTTTATTGTAGTTTTTTAAATTAATTAAAACTCACATTTCTTTCCTTTGTCAGGGATGGGCAAAATATTCGAAATATTCGTATCCGATTCGTATTCGACGTATTCGAAATGAAAATTCAAATATCCGTTGATACAAATACAAATACAAATATTAGAAATCATATATTCGACAAATACAAATACAAATAGTAGATTCAATTATTCGAACTATTCGTATCTGTAAGTATTAAATAGAAAATTTAGTTAATATATAGATACATATATAATAAAATTGATTTTAATGATCAAAATGGAAATAAAAAACATTATTAATCTTATTTAAACATTTAGTATATAATATATATAGGCAAATATGTAATATATTTATGATTGGAGGACTAAAATATCAAATACTTTAAAATAACTAATATTGTTGCAGATTTAATTTATACTCAAATTTTGGTTTTAATCCAAATGGGTTGGATATGTTAAAGAGACATCACAATATATGAAAAAATACATAACTCACTAAATATATAACTTTTTGCGAATTTTATTTTTAGTGTGTAATTTAACAATTTGTTTCATTGTTTTAAGTGAATGATGATATTCGTAAAATCATCCACGAAACTGAATTTAAATGACCGGTGTGGAAATGAATGTGAAGATTTGGTATTTTGTTTTATTTATATTATGTATATTTGCATCTTTGTGCGACTTGAAATTTTAGTTTTAGATTATATTTGATGATTATTGGTTTTTTATTAAAATGTTTCTATATATATTTTATATATTAAAAAAAATTAGGTTCAAATACGAATATCCGTATATCCGACGGATATCCGTATATTCGACAAATATTCGTATTTACAAAGATCCGGATTTACAAATACAAATATTAAATTTGGATATTCGTCGAATACAAATACAAATAGTCTGATATTCACAAATATTCGTTACTTGCCCGATATTCACAAATTCGCCGAATACAAATACAAATACAAATAAAGTCTAGTAAGAGGAGGAGAAAACAAATCTGTATAACAAAAAGAATGAAAAATGTTTTAAGTAAGGGTAATACATGATATATATTGCACAAAAGAAAGAATTTTTTTTAGTATTCGATTCCACAATTTTGATGATATATAATTTTATATTCATTTACCATTTATGGATTAACTTTATTATAATTTTTTAAATTAATTAAAACTCACATTTCTTTCCTTTGTGCAATATATGTTACATTTAAAAATGAGGTTACTCCATGCAACAACAAGATTTTTCTTATATGTTTCCAATTTTATTTAATTAAAAAAGAAAAAGAAAAGTAAATGAAAAGCTCAAATCAAGAGGGGAGAGATATGCAAATTTGACAAACCTAAAAAATGGCAAAAAGAGAGAGAAAGTGAGAAAGTGAAAGTCACATTTTTCATGTATGAAAGGTTAAGGTGGGGGAGAGAACGGTTAAGGTGGGGGGATTTCAATATATATGTTATGTGAGATGAAAAATAGAACAGAGATAAAAAAATTAGTAATGTGAACAATTAAACACACATAAATTTTTTCTTATATATTAATATAATAATACTAAATCTTCAGAATAAAAAAATTAACAACATGAATATATAACGTTTTAAGAAAAACTACAATCACTTTTAAAGTATAAAAATTTTCAGATTTTATTCTCAAAGCTTTACCAATTACTCAATATTAATGGGTAAATTTATCATTTGACCACTGATTAAAATAATAACTGAAGTATTAGTTAAATTCTTATATATATCTTAATATTACTAAAACAAAAACCACAGAGAGAAAGTCTAACAAAATTAATTTTTATTTTTTTAAAATAGTTTATTTTAAAATCATTAAATTTAAATATTATTTAACAAATATAATTAACTTTTTTCTAAACAATGTACAATTAAAAATATAAATAAAAAATTAATATGTTATTTGTTGTATTCAAATATAAAATAATTAATCACTTAATTTATTTTGAATAATTATTTCTAAAATTTTTAATATAATTTTTTATTATCCAATAATAATAATTAACTTAAGTAATAAAATCATATTCTATATTTTAGTTTTACTTTAATTTTATTTTATTATTATAAAATATTTAAAAATATAATTATAAAATCATTTTATGTTATTTGAAAATTATTATAAATCATTTATATATACAATTCTTCTAATATGTTTTAAAAATAATTTATTTTAAAATAAAATCAAATGAAAGTTTTAATATGATATTTATTGTATCTAAATATAAAATAATTAATCATTTAACTCATTTTGAATAATTATTTCTAAACTTTTTCTAATGTTTTATTTCCCAATAATAATATAATGTAAATAATAAAATTAATTTTGGTTTTATTTTACTTTAATTTTTTATTATGATAAAAAATTTAAGAATATAATTTTAAAATCATTTAGTGTTATTTGAAAACTTATTTTACATAAAATTTAGATCTTTTATATTTTCATAGCTATAAACCATTTTTATATACAATTATTCCAATATTTTACAAAATAATCATATTTTATCTAAACTATTATTAATCTTTTAAATAAAAAACTTAAAAATCGAAATCATTTAATTTATTTGTAATTATGTTTACTTTTTTTAATGCTTTATTTTAATTTAATGTTTATTATCATAAATATTAAAGATTTAAAATCATTTTATTTTATTTCAGATATTAAGTATTAGATCTTTTTACTTTTAAATAAATATTTGTAATATTAAATAAATATTTTATTTTTTAATTAGTTTAACTTCCACTATAGAAAATAACTTCCCACTTTACATCATGTTTATAAATAATTTTTTATTCGTTATTTTATTTTTGTAAAATATTTAAGAATATAAATTTAAAACCATTTAACCTAACAATAAATTTATAATTCAATTATTAAATTAATATAACTTCCACAAATACCAATAACTTCCACTTTTAGTTTTAAAATTAATTACTTCCACAACCAATAACTTCCACTTTTAGTTTTAAAATTAATTTTTCCGTAAAAAAATAGAATTTCTATTTATTCTTCTTTTATATATCTCAATACCTTCATACAATTTACTTCAACGAGAGTAAACAAATTCGTGGTATTCTCTTGGTGTGTGTAAATTGTGAAAAAAATTTAAAGTAAGTATTTAAATAACTATTAATTCTATTTGTTTATGTCATTTATATTTTTTAACTAATTGTTTTTTTGTTTTAGAATTCACGCAATGGTTCTTCAAGTGTTACCTATCAAAGATGTTGGATTATATAGAAAAAATTGTAAAATCAAAGTTAGGATTTTAAGAATATGTAATGTGAATAAACTAAAAAGTTCTTCTACTTCACCAATAGAAATGGTTCTTATGGATGAAGAGTTTGTTTGGTCTTTTAAATTTTATTTATTTTATTTTTTGTTCTTTATTATACTAATATTTTTTCACGGTGATAGAATTCAAGCATATATAAAATCTTATGATGTTCCAAAATTCAAACATCTAATTAAGGAAGAAGAATGTTGCAGTATTTTTAATTTTAATTTGGTTCCGAGTCTTGGTTTATATAAGTCATCAGATCATCCATTCAACATTAATTTCTATTGTACAACATTTGTTAGACCTTGTGATTCTATCCGAGGTTCACCTTATGGATTTCGTTTTTCTTCGTTTTCTCAAATTCAATCAAGAGAGATGGATGAAAATATATTGGTTGGTAAGTGTTTTTACTATATTTTTTAATAGTATCGATATATCTCTTATAAATATTTGCAAGAAATATTTTTAGTAATAAAATATTGTAAAATCGGTATTATTCGAACATTATTACGATATTTAAGTATTGAAATAAAAAACAATTTTTTAAAATGTTTTAATTATTTTTTAAAATAATAAATATATTATTTTTCTTTAAACAATGTACATTGATTATTTGATTAAACAACAACAAACTTTTAAAATAAAAATCATTTTATTTATTTGTAATTATGTTTAACAAGAATTATTTGCTTTAGTTTAATTTAATTTTTATTATTATAAAATACTTAAGATTATAATTTTAAAATATTTGAATTTATTTTAAATATTCTTTTAAATTAGTATTAGATCATTTTACTTTTTTAACATATCCGTTATAATAAATAAATAATTTAATTAGTACTACACTAAAGACAATACTTTTAATTTTTAAAATTATTTTATTATTATAAATTGTTTAAGAATATAAATTGAAAAATATAACAATAAATATTTAATATTAATTTAGTTTAACTTCCACGAATACTAATAACTTTTCACTTTTATTTTAAAAAATTAGCTTCAACCCTAAAAGCACTATAACTTATATTTATTATTTTTTTATATATCTCCATACTCTCATAAATTTAAAAAAAATATTTGAGTACTTATAAAAAATTTTAAAATCAAAGTTAGAAGTTTAAGAATTTTTAATATTTTTTAAAATAAACATTACTAATATTTAACATAAATTCAATTTTATTTTTTGTGTGTTTTTTGTAAAATCCAAATATTGATAACAACTATTTTATATATTATTACTATTAATATATAAAATAATTTTTAATTTATTTATGATTTCAAAATTTTAAAAAAATGATTAAATAAAAAAATTAAAATATTTTTTTAATAAATTTATCATATTTAAAATGAAATTTGTCTTAAAATACAGTAATCATATAATCCTGTTAAATTAATTATCATAAATATAATAATCCTTTATTCTCATTTATTAAAATAAGTTGTTTTTATTATAATTTTTGAATTCTAATTTTTTAAAATTATTTAAAGTGAAATTCAAAAAAAATAAATTTTAAAAATAGATATTATTTATATATAATTATTATAATTTTTAGTTAATTTTAAATCGAAATTATTATAATAATTCACTATTGTTAAATTGAAAAAATATATATATATTATTTCATATATATTATTATAATTTTATAAAAATAATAAAAATAGTATTTATTTATTTTCAATGTGTTATATTATATGTATTAATTAATACAAAATCTTAAATAAAATTATTTTATCGTAAAATTATAGAATCCAATAAGTTATTTAAAAAATTTATTTGGATGAAAATTTAAATATATATATATATATATATATATAAATTAATTTTTTTTGGTGTGTTATATTTATTATTCAAAACATCTATAAAAATATTGTATTCTGAAAATATTGAATGAAATTAGTTATTTAATAAATAATTTATATGTTAAAATTGACAAAATGGTTATTTAATTTTAATTAATTAAATTCAACATCACTTTATTTTAAAAATATATATTAATGATTTTATTTATTTTACCTTACAAATTTTATAAAAAATAATTTTGTTATCATAATTAAATTATAACCTCCCCTTTAAATTTTATAAAAAATAATTTTGTAATTATTATAATTAAATCTACTTATTCTTTGTTGTTTTTAATTTATTATAATTCAATTACATATATCTTCAATGCATATTAATCTACTTATTTTTTTTTCATGTTCTATTTTTATTATTAAAAAAAACTCAAAAATATTTTATTCTTTTTTTTATTTTAACCTTTTTTGGGTAATATTAAATTATAAGATTATTAAAAAAATAATATTCATATTTCATTATAATTCATATTTTTGTTATAATTGTTTAAATTTTTTTTCGTATATCTTAAATTTTAAAATATTGGTATACTGTGTACAATAAATCGCTTGCAAAAGCTAAAGATTGTTAGTTATAAATTAATTTTAAAGAATTAAGAAACAATATAATATATTGCATTAGGTAAATGGAATCCAATATCTTTAATTGTTATTTTTTGAAAATATGTGAATTCAACCATATAATCAAATAAATTATATAAAAATTCATTTGTTGAAATTTAAATATATATAATTTAATTTTTTTTCATGTGGTATTTTTATTATTAAAAAAAGCTTAAAAAGTATTTTATTGTAAAAATAGTTAATCGAATTAATTATGTAATAACTAAATCATATATTAATTTTATAAATTTAAAATTATAATTAAATTATAATTACAAATTTTATAAAAATACTTTTTGAATTATTATAATTAAATTATAACTTCTTAGAGTGGAAGTATTTAATAAAATAACTTCCATGTTTATAGCTATTGATAACAGAATTATATGTTTACTATAATAAATTAAAATTTATTTTGCTCCTATATAAATTTTTCGTGTTTACTTAACAATCATAGATATTTTAAAATATTATTATTTATCATATATGATTTATGTCATATATGTTTCCAAAAATAAACATTAAAATTTCTTATATATATATATATATATATCAGGTATTATCACACATATGTTTTATTTTAATTTTTGTAGCATATAAATTCTATTATTTGTTGTTATTACTATTACTATCATTAATAACAAATAAATGTTTTCTTTTCATTTTTTCACGTACAAAAAATTATTATAAATTCTCAAATGTTGTTATTTCTATTTTACATTAATTATATATAATTTACTTTTTTAATTCTTAGTTAAAGTTTATTTTATTTATATGTCTTCAATTATTCTGTTTATTTTTATTTAAATTTTATATTAGATTATAGTGAATATTATCTATGAATTTTTTTATGTTTTAATTATTTAAATTGAATTATTATTTTAATTTAATAAATTAATAAAAGAACACATGATCATATATCACAATAAACATTTCAAAGTTTTTGTTCATTAAATCACAAATTTATTGAAAAATATTTAAAAAAATTATACCACTATATATACTTTCATAAAAATTGTTATAAAACAAATAAATATAACTTCAAAATTTATTAAAATTATTTAATTACTTTTAAATTTTTATTTCAATCTAACTTATTATTTCTTTGATGAATATATTTAAAATGTTAATATATAATTAATACTTAAAGTATATATCTTATATTATATTTATATTATTTATTAATTTCAGTTTTAATAATTTTAAAATCCATTGAATATACTTACTTTTTATTTTCATTTAACCTTGAATATATTTAAATATTAATATATAATTACTATAAATTAAATAATTAATCAATACCACTATATACCTTTTATCATTTAAAAATTATACATCTTATATTATATTCAAACTATTTATTATTTTTCAATTTTAATAATTTTAAAATCGGTACTATACACGGGTAATATCTAGTATATATATTACTTACATATATACATATGAAATATTGTTTTAAATCATACAAAGAACGTTTACAATGATTTCTTTTCATATATAACTTATATAAGTCTTAGTTTTATTTCACCGGCATTTACACATGTTGGAAAAAAGAAATAAAACCAATAAAAGAAAACAAAAAAGTTGATGATATGATGTAAAGAGAAGGCCTCATATTTCAAAATAATAACTTAAACATTAATTAAATTCAATAAAAATATCATCAATTTTTTGGTGAAAGAGAAAAGTAATGGGATAGTGGAAGACATAAATAATTAATATTATTAAATAATTAGATAAATTTTAAATTAATTATAAAAATTTTTACATAAATGTAAAATTAATGTAAAAAATTAATATTGTTTTTTATATAAAAAACCAACTTGATGATGTTACTTACATATATACATATGAAATATTATTTTAAATCATACAAAGTTACAATGATCTGTTTTCATATATAACTTATATAAGTCTTATTTTTATTTGATCGGCATTTACACATGTTGGAAAAAAGAAATAAAACCAATAAAAAAACAAAAAAAGTTGATGACATGATGTAAATAGTTAGCGTAACAAATGGTGATGCCATTGTAGCATAAAGTTTCCTGTTAACTTCACTTTGCTCCCGTATCACAACGGCTTTGCAATTTTCGACGCATGTGTCGATGCAATTTTAGCGATAAATTTGTGTTAGTTTTTTGCTCGATTTGCGTTACAAATGTCTATTCTATAGATTTCCACATGTTTTCTTTTAAACAAGAAAAAATAAATAAAACCAATGAAAGAAAACAAAAAAAGTTTATGACGTGGTGCAAAGAGAATGTATCCTTTTTCAAAATAATAACTGAAGTATTAATTAAATTCTTAAATATATATATATTACTTACATATATACATATGAAATATTGTTTTAAATCATACAAAGAACTTTTACATTAATTAGGTGGCTTAAGGAGAAGAGAGGAAAACATCATCCTTTTATATTAAAGAATTAGATAAATTTTATATTAATTATAACAAATTTGACATACATGTAAAATTAATGTAAACAGTTAATATTTGTTTTTATATAAAACCAACTTAATGATGTTACTTACATATATATATATATATATATATATATGAAATATTGTTTTAAATCATACAAAGTTAAAATGATCCGTTTCATATATAACTTATATAAATCTTATTTTTATTTCATCGGCATTTACACATGTTAGAAAAAAGAAATAAAACCAATAAAAGGAAATAAAAAAGTTGATGACATGATGTAAAGAGAAGACATCATTTTTTAAAATACCAATAAAAGAAAACAAAAAAGTTGATGACATGATGCAAAAAGAAAGTATCATTTTTCAAAATAATAACTTAAAAATTAATTAAATTCAATAAAAATATCATTAATTTTTTGGTGAAAGAGAAAAATAATGAGATTGTGAAAGACATAAATAATTAATATTATTAAATAATTAGATAAATTTTATATTAGTTATAAAAAATTTGACATAAATGTAAAATTGATGTAAACAATTAATATTTTTTATATAAAAAACCAACTTGATGATGTGGATGCTTAGGTGGCTTAAGGAGAAGAGAGGGAAACATCCTCCTTTTATATATATAACTAGATGATACCCGCGCTACGTGCGGATTTGTGATAGTTAAAATATGTTTATCTTACGTGTTGTAGAAATTTTTTTAAATTGAATATTGTCATTAGATTTAATATGCATACGGGGTAATATAAAGACACAAAATAAAAGTTTCAATGCATAAATTTGATCAATAGATTTAAAAGTTGTAATGCAAACTAATAGTGCAATTTGTTTATAATGTATTTAAAATTTTCTGGAAAAAGCAATTGTACGATTTGAGTCGTAGTGTTTTAATGATATTTTTCTTATCCGTACCTAAATAAATATTGAGGATTTAAATTTAATCAATAACTGGATTTAAGAACAATTATTAAGATACGAACAAGATTTAGAAATTTGGAAAACTTACCTATGTTTGAATTTCTTGATTGGTTTTAGCTGTGGATCTATGTAGATGTGGGTGGAGCATAGGCGACGTGTTAACAAACCTATTTGGTATATTTAGAAAGAATAATTACGAATAACACTGAAAAAATATAACATAATACATGTTATCTATTGTTTTTAATATTGTTGATCATAATAGGAGTAATGCATGTTACGATCATGACGGTTTATTTGACGATCATTTGAGCAACAAACAAAAATGCATATCAAGTTCGTCCAGCATGATTATTTTTACGAAATATTTTTTGTATTTGAAATGTTGAAGTGAGGTCAGTAAATTATTTTGTAGAAGAAATAACAAAACAGGTTAATGGAGTAATAATATAAAACTTACCTAATCAATAACACTCGGATTTCTATTTTTGATCGGAGGTTGTCAAACGCAAATTTGATCCTTGCATAGCAATGAGGAGTCCAACAACATCTACAAGTGTCAACATTCCATTATATGAGTTTAGTAGTAAAGAAGTAGTATATTTGATTTATTGCAAACGTATTTACCTGATACAACTTCTTTGTGGCCAACCAATCCAATCAATTGTCGGCATGAACACATCCTGAATTTGTATTTCAGAATTGTATGAATTGCGTCAGTTACTTTCTCAACAATCGTATTCTCTTTAAAAGATATGCCCATACTATTGCCGGTTAACTTTTAGTTACCAACATTTGGTAGTATTTCGAATTTTTTAGGATAAATATATCTCCTTCCTTCATATATTCATGGTATTTATTAACACCGCCAAGAGATATATGTCCTTAAATAGTAAGTCCGTGCAATATATCATATACATGATGATGAAAGATATTGATATAATGTGGAATACACAAATACATTAACATAACTTACTGTTTCATTGAGAAAAAAACCAAGACCAATCAAACAATTGTCAATGAATGTGTTTCGTCATGATAGTTTTCAACCGTATAATTACAAATAATTTAGTATTTCATGTCACTTTGGTTTAGTCGTCATTGTTATAAAAGGTCAAGATTACCGTACCATTTGCATGGAGTCATCCATCATGATAGTTTCAATCATATATCTTGATTATCCCGTAAAAAAAAGGTAATATGATTCTTATGTCTATAAATTTATCGTTTCTATCACTTTTACCAATTGCATCAAATACATTATATATATATATATAAATGAAGCTTTTCCGATTGTTTCAAACACACTACTTTTACTTTTGTGGTTGTATTTGCATAGGTATTTCTCATGAAACTCAGTTTGACTCTACGAACTCAATAGAGGATATTTAAATAATAAATTGGAAAAAAATAAAAAAATCAAAATTTTTCTAATATTTTTAATTTAATTTAAAATTTTTATTAAATTGACAAGCGAATAAATTTATTTATTTTGTCTATAAGTTTTAAAAATTTAAATTATTTAAATTTATTGTTTTATAATGAAGAAAAATTAATATTTTTCTGAAATAATAAACGATTTTGAATCTAATTGTATTAATTTAAGGGAAAAAAAACCAATTCCCCCCTCAACTATCCTGCTTTACACCAATTCCCCCTGAACTATTTCACACAGCCAATTCCCCCCTCATCTTACAAAATCCATATGATTCCCCCCTCAACTGTGTCAATTCAGCCAATTCCCACCCCCCTCTCCGTTATATAAACAGTATATTGGTGTTAACCGACCCGGTTTAACCGAATTTGATCCGAATTTGACCCGATTTTGACCCAAATCAAATACCCAATTTTGACCTGTATTATAACCGATTTTTAATCCGATTCGACAATTTTTTAACCCAATTTCACTCAATTTTAACCCGATTTTACCCAATTTTAACCCATTTTCACCCAAATTAGCCCGATTTCATCAAGTTTAATCCGATTTCCACCCAAATTTAACCCGATTTTATCCAATTTTAACCCAATTTCACCCAAATTAACCCGATTTCATCAATTTTAACCCAAATTAACCCAATTTCATCAAATTAACCCAATTTCACCCAAATTAACCCGATTTCATCAAATTTAATCAAGTTTCCACCCAAATTTAACCCGATTTTATCCAATTTTAACCCAATTTCACCTAAATTAACCCGATTATCGCTCAAATTTTATCTAATTTCACTCAATTTAACCGATTTACTCACTTTCAACCCGATTTACTCTTTTTTAATCGATTTGACTCGATTTTCGATTTACTCGATTTTAATCTAATTTCACTCGAATTTCAACCCGATTTCAACCATGTTTACAAAATTTTATCCAATTTCGCCGAATTTTTTTGGAACTTGATTATCCAAAAGTTAAATCCAATACAATTCTCCAAAAGTTAAATCCAATACAAACTGTCTACAAAAAAGGTAAATCCAATACAAACTTGGATTAATTCCAATACAATCTAAACAAATTTTAGACTGATTAATTTCAACCCAAAGGACATATATATTTCTATTTTGAGTGAAAACATTTTAGATTCAGTTTAGGAATATATATACATTTACACTTGTTGAATAGAAAAATAGGAATTTTTTTTATTACATATTATCTTAATATACTTTTTTAATTTGTTGAGTGTTTCATTCATGCCCATTGCCACCTTATTTTCAGCCTTTCATTATGTCGTTGGCATTTTCTTTATTTGTGCTTTTGAAACTACATAAGATGTTTAAATTTTGCCTTTTTATTGTCAAAAAAATTATCATTTAGATAAGAAGTACACTGTTTGATGAATTTCTAGATATAAATTTTAAATTATTACCGTTTAATACAACTACGTACCTATTGAATTGAATGGTACATTCAAAAATCGTACCCTTTCTAAAGTAAAGGCGGCTCTATCTAAAGCAAAAGTTGTTCCTATTCAACGTTCATTTCGTCGAACGTGGTGGACGCTTCATCATGTCGTTCATCTTCTACGGATTTTCTTGTTGTTTTATTAGTCGTCGATTCGTCTTGACGTTGCTCTTCCCCCGTTTCTCGTAGTCGTTTCCTCTTCACCCGTAGAGATCCATCGCCACTTCCACCGGCAACCATTCTGATTTCACTTATTGTAACCAATGAATCTAGTGAAAAACTTTATTAAAGTGAAACATACAATCTGAAATAAATACCTGGCATGGAGGACCTCCATTTATGAAATCCACTTGGCTCGACAATGGCAATGCATTCTTCTACTCGTAGGCTAGGGAAGCTGCGAGTTCAGCAGCCTCAAAAGTGGAGATGCATTCATCTTAATCTAACATTTATCCTTTATAGCCACGCAGAAAAATACCAGAAGTTGTTAACTAAAAACTGTTGATTCAAAGTGAGTAAGTTTGGATCACATTGTAGTTGACTCGGAAGATGACATCAATACCAACACAAGACTTCATCAGAAGAAGCTAAAAGGATATCAAGCTTTAGACGGAGTTGTACAATGCCTAATCGTGAAGAATACTGCGAGGAAGTTGAACAACATCATGCACATCATAGTCAACATCAAAGACTACTGACCATATGAACTGATATCGTTGTCTTGAATGAAGAAAACGACAAAAAAAATAGTCATGGCATACCTTATCACAAAGCTTTTGCAGCTCCATCATCGCTGAAGGTGATAGTATAGCTGGTCGAATACTCAAAGCTTGCAGAGGTTACAATTTCCCACAATTCAATAGCCCTTGCAACATCATTCTAAAACCAAAAACAGGGGGCAAAAGAACTTTAATAGCTCTTTTCATATAACAACATTCGACCACAACATTTGCATTGAAGTTGTCAAAAAGTGTTGGTATGGAGTCATGATACATTCATCAAGCAACCTAAATTTTCAGCAGATCTTATACATGGATCATCATAAAGATGAAACATTAAAAGTTGCAAAACCAGATGCACCTACACAACAATCATGATAAATTGGGGTTTTATATAAATCTTCCAAAAAGCAAAAATGGGTGTTTTCCCATGAAAGAATCCAAAGAAATTAGCTGATTTCGAGGCATCGGCATGGGTTCATAGAATCGTTTAGCTAAAGGAGCTAAATTTAAGAGACCCAGATGGATTTTTCAGCAACCATAATTGAATTTGAGATGCTACAGAGATTGTTAGAGGAAAATCGGCAAGAGAAACTTAAAATCTGAGAAACCCAGATATATTCATGATGAGAAAATTTAGGAATGTTCTTACAGTTGGGAATTTATTGTTAGTGTAATAGATGAGCATACAAGTTTTGCCAACAGCACCATCCCCCACTGTCACACACTTGATGAACCTCGAAGAACTCGAAGCCATTGAACTCAAACTAAAGCAAATAAGTTCAGGGATCCAGTGACATTAAAACAATCACAAACATTAGAACTTGCTTCATATTTACCACAAAAAGAAAGGAAATATCTAAGGTGTCCAACCTTTTTAAGAACATTTTTGTAGCTTGCCAACCAGATCAAAGAGAAAGCCAAGACAAAAACATCTGCTCCTCTATAGCTTAAAGGCTTTAGTCTGCTGTAGTCCTCCTGCCTTGGGAAGATGAACCATAAAAGGAGTCTCAAACAAAGTTATAGATCGAATCATGTAGATGTATCTGTGATGGGTTTGACATGTTTGAATGGTAAGTATGTTAGGAATGATTTCCCAAGGAATTTAAAAAAAAAAAGAGACGAGCAATAATGTTCATACCGGCAGTATCCAGAGCCCTAAGTTAACAGGCTGTTGGTATGTTCTCCGGATACATGCATCAATAACACTAAAAAAAGGAACTGAAATGGTTCTGCAGGATTCCATGCATCAATCAACCCATAAAATGGTTCTACAGGATTCCATGCATCAATCAACCCATAAAATGGTTCTGCAGGATTCCAAGAGATGGTTAGAACAAAAAAGGAACTCGAAATAAAATGTGCTGAAATATGTGATTTCACGTCGTTCTTTTGTCTAAATATGCGACTCGAAATAAAATGAGCTGAAATATGTGATTTCTTCCAGCAAGTATTGTTTGACAATAGATCCTTCTATCGCTGCTTTGTTTTTTGCTTTTTTCTTTAAATGAAAGAAAAACCTTTCGAAAGAATACATCCATCTGAATTGAACTGGCCCACCGAGTTTTGCCTCATCTAGTAAATGTATTGGCAAATGCTGCATGACATCAAAGAATGAAGGCGGAAAAACTTTTTTCAAATGCGCATAATACTTCAGAGATAATGTTTTGCATTAATTCAAAGTCATCTCATTTTAAATTCCTTGAACATATATCTCTAAAAATCTCATTTTCTTGAACATATATCTCTAAAAAAATATGTTGATTCCGCATAGCACATCGTGAACATTCCGTGGTAAGAGCTCAACAAATGCAATTTGAATGAGTCGCTGCATGAAAACGTGACAATCGTGACTTTTCAACCCGATCAGCCTCGAACCAACAATATCCACACACCGAGCAATGTTCGATGCATATCCAACTGGAAACTTAACGTCTTCTTTTAACCACTTTAATAATGTCGTTTTCGTCGAACCAGACAATCTGAATACTGGGATAGGAGACCTTCCATCTCTTAATTCCAACTCAGGTCATCGCCATATTATCTTCAAATCTTTTATTAATTGTATATTATCCTTAGTTTTACCCATCACATTCAAAACAATATTGATGATGTTATCGAAAAAGTTCTTTTCGATATGCATAACATCTAAATTATGACGTAATATCAATGATTTCCAGTATGGTAGTTCCTAAAAGATACTACGTTTATACCAGTTATGCCATTCACATTGGCCTTTTGGTTTACGATGCCCACGATCTCTTCCGCATTCTAGCGATACTTGTAAATCGCCCACTGTGTTCAATCTTACGTAAAGGATTTGTGTTCCGCTTTGCATGCACGGTGTCTCTTCTTTTTAGTACTACATTCTTTTGAAAATGCTTTTATCTTTTCAGAAAGCATGTCCACAAGGAAGAAATCTTCTATGACAATCAAACAACCATGGTTTCTTACCATGTACTAGTCGAAATGAATCTGTATCCTCCATACAATATGGACATTCCAATCTTCTGTGCGTGCTCCATCAAGATAACATTCCATAGGCAGGAAAGTCGCTAATTGTCCACAACAAGACCTCTTTCAATGTGAAATTTTGCTTCGTACTGACATCATAAGCAAGAATTCCTTCGTTCCACAAATGTCTTAAATCATGAAATAAGGGCTGCAAAAAGATATCGAAACTTTTCTTCGGATGTTCTGGTCTTAGAATCAGCAACGTCAGAAACATTACCTCTCCTTTCAAACACATTTCGGGAGGCATATTATAGGAAGAAAAAATCACCGGTCACAGAGAATATTGACTTCTAGATTGTCCATATGGACTAAAACCATCAAGTCACAGGCAAAGATAAACATTTCTCGTTTCATACGTGAACTCCGAAAATATTTCATTGAAATCTTTCCAAGCCTTACCATCCGGTGGATGTTGCATTATACATTCCGCTGTCGAGTGTTCTACGTGCCATCTCATTCCTGCAGCGGTTTTTTCGATTCAAATAACCTTCTCAACCTATTTTCTACATGCATATAGAACATTTTCTTGTATGGTACATATTTACGTGAAGATGGTTTTTTGGCCGAAATCTACTTGCACCGCAAAACTTGCATTCCAACAAGTCTTTATCATTTCCCAAAACAACATGCAACTGTTTCTACAAACATCACTTTCCTCATGTGGCATTCCCAAATATTTTAACACATTCTTTGTTTCGTAGTATGTCTCGGGAGCTTGATTATTTTCCGGTAAATATTCACGCATGGTGTTGCAAAATGAATACATGCAATTTTCAGCAACATTGTAGTCTGTTTTTATGCTCATCAATCTTGAAGATAAAGATAAGCGAGACTGACCTTGACGACAACCTTCATATATAGGCTGTTTCGCCGAATCCAATAGGTTGAAGAATCAGTGTGCATCGATGTTCGGCATCTCTTCACGTGTTTGTTCATTAACAACTCCAGGAAAGCATCTAACACCATTTCCACATATGTATTGGTCATTGATGCTTCATAAATAACTTCTTCATTTCTTTCTACTTGTGATTCTTGCACAATATCTCTACCACCGCAATTTTCGACGTGAAAAACCCAAATTTCATAATTCTTAACGAAACCCACCTTGTAAAGATGTTTACGAAAAATTTCTTGACTTTGATACTTCATATTTTTGCATCTTTTGCATGGACATGAAATTGTCCCGCGTTCTTGACACAAAGGTTGCATCGACGCAAAACTCATGAATTGCTCCAATCCGTGTAAGAATTCTTGCGTAATCTCTTCGGTTATAGGATCTTTTATTCTATACATCCACTCTCTCAATCTATATATATCTCGACTTTAAGAAGACGACATTTTGTTGAAAATATATTTTCTGTTGATAGCTTGATGCTAAAACCTTGATTGGTATCATTAAATAGTTTAAATTGCAACGGACATCCGTTAGAAACCCCAACGGATGACCATTGTCACTACAAACAAACTGGCACTTTCCAACGGACATATCCGTTGGAAAATGCCAAAAATCCGTTGGAAACAGCCGTTTCCAACAGACGCCAACGGATTCCCGTCCGTTCCGAAAAGTTCATTGCAAATTAGGATCCGTTGCAATTCAAGACGGACTTCCAATGGATATTATCCGTTGCAAACTTGCAATGGCCTGGCAACGGATTTTTCCATTGGACATATAGTAACGGACGCCTGTTGGAAAAAGTTGTAACGGATCACCGTTGCAAATTAGGCGGGGAAAATTCATTTTTGCAACGGACATTCGTTGCCATGTGGCGGGAAGTAGAACGGACACCCGTTGCAAACTGGCGGGAAAGATTTGGCGGGAAATGCTTTCCAACGGATGCCCATTAGCATTGCCAACGGATGCCCGTTGCAAATTGGCGGGAAAACATTTGGCGGGAAATATGTTCCAACGGATGCCCGTTAGCACTGCCAACGAATGCCCATTGGAAAGTTCGAAAAAGAAATAAAAAAAAATAAAAATATTTTTAAAACTAAAAAGTTTTTAATAAAAATATTAAAAATTATATTACCAAACACATTAAAATTAAAACTATTTCCTATCACAAATCGTTCAGATCGGTTGCGTCCATATCATCTCCGCCACGATCACCACCACCTCTAGACGGAGTTGCATCCGAATCGAGCCCCGATTCTTGCTGCCGTGTTGATCCCCTCACCTGGCCGGACATCAACTCAATGACGCTCTCCAATTATTGTATTTGAGATGTTTGTCGTGCCACTTGGGCTCGAGTTTCTCGAAATTGTGTTTCGAGATCTTCGATCCGCCGTTGTTGCGAAAAACTCTCTTGCACCGCTGGAGGTACCGTCGTGACGTCCTCAATTATATCCTTTTGAAGTGCTCCGAGACCGTATAGACGTCCCTTATACGGTCTCACCGACTACAAGACAAATAAAAGTAACGTTAGATTTTAACAAATTATCTGATTAATAATATAGAAATAAAATAATAATCTTTTACCTCTAAATAAATTTGGTCCTTTTGTAAAGGACTGAGGTCGTCGGGGCTTGAATCGCAAGCCTGAGATTGATGTGTGATCTTCTCCGTCATAGCTCTCACGGTTCGCTCCCCTCGAGGATCGACGAGTTTCAGTTCGTCGGCCTCTATTGCTGTGTGATCTTCTCCATCACAGCTCTCACGGTTCGGGCTGCTCGAGGATCGATGAGTTCCGGTTCGGTGGCCTCTTCCCCGACAACCGACTTCTTCTTTGCATGGGTTTCTAATACCACTTCAAGAAGAGTCGGTTCTCTTCCCATCCGTTGCATCTACAATATAAAAGAAACGTTGTTAGATAAATATTTAAGTAAACAAAAAATCTACATAATTAAAAATTTACCAATTCTTTTTTTCTCAACGTGAAGGATTTTGATCACGAATTATGACGATGCGGACCATCTCGGGGAACCTTCTCACCGTAGCGATTTTGTTTGGCCTTCTCGCTCTTGGCCTTGAATGCCGCGGACTCCCAGTGCTCAATCATTTTGTTGAACACCGCTTCGGTTGCCCATCACGGTTTGCTGTTGTTGGCGTAATAGTTGCGCTTTGCACCGTTCATCATTAGGCGCAACCGAACCTGCATGTCGCGCATCCATGCTGTGTAGATGCGCAACGTATGAGTTCGACGCCATCTATATGGACGCTGCAAACAAAGTTATAAAATTATTAGTTTCAAATATATATATAATTATAAAATGAATATAATTAAAAAAACTTACAATAAAAGTGTGCCACCATCGCTGGCGCACAACTTCTGGCGTCACTTGCCAAGAATAGTAGAGATCGTCCTATAATTACCCTTGGATGATGTGATTGTTGGTGTGTTTTAACACATCATCCTCATCAAACCTGCATATCAAAAATAAAATGTTAGATAATATTTACGAAATTTAAATAAAATTAAATACAATTATATATTATTTACCATAACGTTCCAGGAGAACGTTCGGGATCGATGATCGGAAGGGTTGGATGCCCGTCGAAATCATCGATCAATGCATCGATATCTACCATATTGTCTTCGTCAACAAATATCGGCGATGCCGATACTGGAGACAGAGGACGATATGGTGGTGGTGGCAGCGGGGGAGGCACTCCCGCGGAACCAGCCAACATTCCCCCCGATCCTATAAATCGTGTAGGACTCATTTTTTCTAAGTTTTTGTAATGGTTTGAATTCTGGATTTGTGTTTTACTGTTGAAATAAGAACAATTCGTCACAATATATATCGGAATTTCCAATGGTCATCCGTTGGAAATTCCAACGGATGGCCGTTGGAAATTCCAACGGATGGCCGTTGGAAAATACGTCATCACAACGGAAGGATTAAATTGACGCGACGTTTCTCATTCCCAAAGGCCATCCGTTGGAATTTTCCAACGGATGGCCGTTGGGAATGCGTGTTCCCGAGGCGACGGACGGCTAAAAGGCGGCTCGTCTGCCCTTCCAATGGTCATCCGTTGGAATTTCCAATGGATGGCCGTTGGAATCATGAAAAAACGGTTGGGAAAGCTGCAATTTCTGCAGTCATCATTACACTTTCCAACGGACATCCATTGGAATTCCAACGGATGCCCGTTCGAAATGAACACGTGCCGTCAACACGTGGCGTCAAGCGTCAACGCGTGGCGTCAAGCGTCAACGCGTGGCGTTAAGCGTCAACACGTGGCGTCAATTTACCTTCTAACGTTCCAACGGTCATCCGTTGGTAATTCCAACGAATGTCCGTTGGGATTATTGAAAATTCAGAAATTTTTTCTAAGTGTCGGGGGCGAATTCAACAACCATTAATATTTTCAATGGGCAACCGTTAATATTTTCAACATTGGTATTAGATTATTTTAATTTGTTATACATCAAATATCGTTTATATAACATGTTCGATTGTATTAACATTTCGATTATTCGATTACACATCATACATCAAACGTGAAACATCGTTCATGGACGTTATACGTCATTTAGATTACACATCATCTACATGTATTACTTCCACATCCTACGGTTGGGTCAAACCACTGACATTTAAAAAGCATAACCTTCAACCCAACGAGACCGGAATATTCCAGTTGTATGATTTGGTGCAAAATACCATAGAAGTTATCACCCTCTATATCACTATTAACGCAAACACCATAGTTGTATGTGCTTATTTGTTTTCCGTGTTCGTACGTGTGGAACGTGTGGCCGCGAGTAAACAAGATTGGCCAACACATGACATTTCGTGCGGGACCATTAGCCAAATCTTT
>CM071870.1:9744406-9754776 GCA_036759665.1 Gynandropsis gynandra
CATTAGGATCATCCGTCTTAGATATCTTGATAGGGAATGCACGATTAGATAGATCGGAGATAGGTTTCGGGAGCTATGCGGTGAAACCGGTTTCCTAGGGCGTTTGTCTCTTTGTTTAGAACTCACTTATCCATTGCATCATCATCATATTTTCATTTCATCATCCGCATTCTTTCGCAGCAATCTTTGATTTGATTCTTAGATCGTGTTACATTAGTCCTCGTGGGATCGATACCTTAATTACTACACACGTGTCGTGCACTTGCGGGTAGTCTTAGGTTAACTTTTTAACTTGACACACATCAAGTTTTTGGCGCCATTGCTGGGGACTAATTGTCAACACGTTTAGGAATTCGGATTTAGAATCATACTTGTTTTTGTTTTTCTTTTCTTTTCGTTTCTCTTTACTAATTCTTTTTACTTGGCTTTCGTAGGTGCATGACACGATCTCAAGGTAATTCGAATTTGCATCGAATCAACCTTGAGATTGAGAGAACGATAAATAAGCAAAAGAAGGGCAAGAGAGAAGAAAAGGGTAGATATGACCAATCCCAAGCGATGAACAATCAAAAGGATGTATTGGATGGTCACAGACAGTCGCAATTACCCATGGGTAATGTGGCGCAATTACAACAACAGCAGGCTCCTCCACCACGTCGTCTTCATGATTACGTGGTGCCAAACATGAGCAATGTCCAAACAGCAAGAAGGACGGCCGCTGTTGCGAGGGAGGAATTCGAGATCAAGCCCGCGATGAGCAACATGTTATATAAAAAACAGTTTATGGGCGGCAATCACGAAGACCCTCACCAACATCTACGAGACTTCCTAGAGCTATCAAGCACATTCAAAATTTATGGAGTCCCGGAGGAAGCTGTTTTTCTACGTCTATTTCCCTTCTCCATTGGGGGACGAGCGAAGGTGTGGCTACAATCTCTTCCCGCTGGTTCCATCACTACATGGGACCAGCTTTGCACGACATTCCTATCACGGTTCTTCCCTCCGAGCAAGACGATCCAAATGCATGGAGAAATGACTATGTTTATAAGCCAAGAAGGAGAGATGTTATTTGAGGCATGGGGAAGATTCAAGGACCTTTTACAAATGTGTCCTCATCATGGTCTAGAGCAGTGTACGTGATTCAAACATTCTACAACGGGATCACGTATGAGCATAGAACGACATTAGACAACGCTGCTCTAGGATCATTCATGGACTTAAGCGTAGAAGAGGCATATGAGCTTATCGACAATCTTGCCAAGAACCACACCATGTGGTCTCAACCAAGAAGTATGTCGAACAAGACACGAGGTCTTTATGAAGTTGATCAAAGAAGCGCGATGGGCAATGCAGTGAATGCCATCTGTTGTGCAAATTGTGGAGAAACGAATCATATGGCTTATCAATGCACAATGCAAGAAGGCATGGAGCAAGTGAGCTACGCCAAACAGCAAGGCAATACGCAATTCGGGAACACATACATCCCGAATTGAAGGAATCACCCGAATCTCTCGTATCGCACGGACCAATCGATGAAATATTCGGGTTTTTTGCAAAGGCAGCAGCCATATCAGCAACCACAGCCACTCCAGCAAGCTCCTCAACCTCCTCAAGCTCCTATGTCAAGTCTTGAGGTGGTGATGCTTGAGTTCATCAAGGAACAAAGGCATCAACAATCGACTCAAGCGAAATTCAACGAGGAAATGGGGACTGCGATCAATGAGCTAAAGAATCAAATGGACTCCTTGAGCACACATGTGAAAATGCTGGAAAACTCCATTGTGCAGCAGGTTGCATCATCCTCTCAGAATCCAGGGATGTTACTCGGAAAGCTCGATCTCAACCCGAGAGAGCACGTAAACACCATCACGTTGTTGAGCGAGGATACGATCGAGAATCCGCCCTCAAAAGCGCAAGAGATTGTTGCTGCATGTTTAGTGAACAAAAGAGAGGGCAGAATTGCAATCATGGAAGGATATGAGCCTGATTTAGAGAAGCCATATGTTGATCCACCGGTGTACGAACCTCCTGAACCATTTCCTGGACGTTTGGTGAGCAGCAAGAATCGAGAGAGCGTAACCCAATTCTTCCATTACCTCAAGCAGCTCGATATCAACATGTCGTTCGTGGAAGTCACTCCAAAAGATGCCTAATCGAGAAAACTACCTTAAGGAGGTTCTTTCCAAGGAGAAACATATCAAAGACAGTGAGACAGTAGCACTCACCGAGGAATGCAGCACAATTCTCCAAAACAAGCTGCCACCGAAGTTGAAGGACCCCGGAAGCTTCTCCATCAGCATGCACCATAGGAGACATTGACATCGACAAAGCTTTGTGCGATTTGGGAGCAAGCGTGACCATAATGCAACATTCGGTTTATAAGCGGGTGAACTTCAGGAATATCAAGCCTACGAAGATGTGTCTACGACTAGCTGATCGTTCGGTAAGGTATCCGGTGGGAATTGTTGAAAACATTCCCACCAAGGTAGGTACTTTTTGCATTCCCACTGATTTTCTTATACTCGATATCGAGGAAGATGCTAACGTACCTATTATTCTTGGAAGACGATTCTTAGCTACTGCAGGTGCGAAGATTGATGTACAACAAGGGAAGCTATCTCTACGTGTCGAAAATGAGAAGATTGAATTCCAATTGTCCAGCCCCAAGGAGTCATTCCAAAGTGTTGTTGTGCTGGACAAGTTGGCGAATGACACGTTTAATCGAGTAAGTACTTCTGATAATTTTGAGAGAGGGCTACCACAAGTTTACAATGCTGTAGGATTTACCGGTGGAGAAGCCAAACATTACACGAAGTTCATGAGTTCCATTGAGGCATTGCAAGAAGCTCCACATGAGAAGACGCTGCGTGAAACACACACTGATTTTGCAGTAAAGAAGACGTCTAGGCTGCAGTTTCAACCTCTTCCTTCCTCTATTCGGCATGATACGCGAAAGCCACCAATTCGTCTCAAGAAGCGTAGGAGAGTGAACCCTTCAACATGTATGCGCTGGATACCTAAGGAGGACAGCCACGAAACGTCCATCAATGATCAAAGAAGGTTGCACCAGTGTTTGGAAGAGAAAGGAGCAACAAAGGCAATGTGGAATGACAAAGGAAATCGAGCTGGAGGATTACACGATACAAAGACCATACCTCACGACTGTTGGCCAGGTGATATTGTTCTACTTTGTGATTCTCGTTTTAATTCTTTCACGGGCAGATTACATTCCCATTGTGATGGTCCATTACAGGTACGAGAAGTCTTCACAAATGGAGAGGTAGAACTTTGGAGCGATTCGAGTGGGACATTCAAGGCAAATGGGCAGCATTTAAAGCTATATCAAGCCGCTCAACCGATCGAAAGCGGAAACTCCATCTCCCTATTTGATCCACCCATCGCGCACACATGAAGCATGGAGAGGTCAAGCTCAACGACGTTAAACAAGCGCCTTCCGGGAGGCAACCCAGCATTTGTTTTCTTTTGATTCGTATTTCGGACTTGGTTTATTTTGAAAGACATAAAAACTAAAAAAAGGAAGAACACCTACAATCATGATTTTACCTTCCTATCCTCCATCAGAGCACGTCGAGGGCGTCGTTCAATTCAAGTCTGGGGGAGTACTTCACGTTTCTCAGGTGATCTCGTTTCATTTTCATTTGTTTTTGTAGTTCTTAGGTTAGGTTTTTTAGTTAGATTCGTCCCAGGCACTTGTCCGGTACCACGTTTTGAGATGAACCTTGAACCTAAGATGCTTAAGAAGTTGGGCTTTTTCCGTGATATCTTGCATGTTTGAGCTCTTTAGATGGTTGAGGAACGAGTGGGTGTAAGTCTTTGGGAATCCTAGTATTACTTATGGAAGTTTAGATGAGTTTGCTAAGTTAGTTTCTTGTTCATTCTCTCTATCCAAATGATTATACTTCATCTTGACGATGCTTTATTTCTTTTTCACGAGGATGATTTGATCGCATGAGTTGAGCTTGTTTTTCAGAAAATAAGAGCGCACACTAACACTCTGCTATTGATAGAAGTAATTCCTCAAAGCATGATCAAAAATCAATATGAGTGCATCGACCTTGATACATTTTCTATAGTTCGGGTCTAAGTGGTGGGTTGGCGATCATCTTTCTACGTCCTAAGAGCAAGGCGCATAAAAACGCCATCTACTCTACTGCACTCATCAACGAGGTGCAAGAGTATACCGTCATCGGTTGCTTGGGTCTAAGTAGAAGTTGAATCCCTTCAAATCCGACGTCTTAAAAGCCTAGTGTGTTCGCAAAATCAGAATAAAAAATGGAATGGAAGAATAAAGAAGCTCGAGAATAAAACAAGTGTCCTCTTTGATTGTGTGATTAGTATTTGTTTGAAGTCTCGTTTGGTAGAGAGAGTTGCGGTTTCTTACTTAGCTCGTCTTTGATTTACTTTCTTATAGGTAGCCATGGTGAACCTAAGATGAAGAGTGAAAGTTATTAGACCAAAATTTGCTCTAACTTGTTTGGTTGATCGATTAGGTTTGCTTTAGCAGTATTTCTAGGGAAAAAGGAATTCTCACATTTTATATCTCCCACGTGTTCCACGTTTACGTTTTCTTAGGGACAACCAAACATTTAAGTCTGAGGATTTTGATCATCTCGTTTCTGTTCACGATTCTCGCATGAATTTAGATATTTTTATGATGATAGTTGCGATGTTTACGTGTGATTTTGTATCCGTTTTACTTATTTTCGTGTTTTCATGTTCTTATAGGTTTTTATGCGTATTTGGTTCTTTTCGGAGCTAAAGAACATACACGAGACAAAGTACAAGAATAAGAGATTATAACGGAGCAAACGGGACGAGAAACGGGCAAGGAATGCAACTTGACATGAAGAGATCCCTGCAGGGTGTCTTCCTTAGCCCGCGCAAGGTGGTGTTCCAGAAGTTGTTTCCTGAGTCGTGCTAGCCCTTAGCACATGCGGGTCAGTGAGAAAATGAAGAGCTCGCGCGGGGTGCTTCCCTAGCCCGCGCGGGGCATGCCTATAACAAATTCCCTAGAATGTCTCCAACGGCGAATTTGTATAAAAAAATGGACCCCAAATTGAGTTCAGGAGGAAGCAAACACAGAGGAGAACCCTAGGAGGGTACATAGCATCCATCCATCCATTCAAGAATCCTCTTTAATGGGAGACACAACAAGGAGTCAGAGATTGATTGGGGATCTTCGCTCGTTTGATATCTCTATACTCTTTTATCTACTGTTTTGTTTGTGATGTTTAGACTCATGAGCAAGTAGTGGACTTGTTCTAGGAAAGGGATTAACCCATGGCTATCCCGGAACCGTCTTTGAGTCGTTTATGAATGCATTTCCCCGTTTTGAATTATCTATTCTTTATCTAAGCACTTACTGTCTTGTGTGTACGGTGGCCATGTATATGAATGTGTTTATGATTAGGAGAAGGACTGAAAGGTGAATTCTAGTCCTAGAAAGTTAGGCTTAGAACAACGGAGACTAGGTCACAAAAGTAGGGATAGTACGGTTGAGGGTTGTATCGGGCGAATCATTAATCGTAATGGGGTTTAGTTGGGGAGTCAGCCATGAAAGTAGGGGATGACTCAATCTAGCCACATTCATATGCCTTAAAAGAGGGTAGGTTCTACATTAGGATCGTCCGCCTTAGATATCTTGATAGGGAGTGCACGATTAGATAGATCAGAGATAGGTTTCGGGAGCTTTGCTGTGAAACCGGTTTCCTAAGGCGTTTGTCTCTTTGTCTAGAACTCACTTATCCATTGCATCATCATCATATTTGCATTTCATCATCATCTTTCTTTCGCAGCAAGCTTTGGTTTTTTTTTATTCTTAGATAGTGTTACATTAGTCCTCGTGGGATCGACACCTTAACTACTACACACGTGTCGTGCACTTGCGGGTAGTCTTAGGTTAACTTGTTAACTTGACACACATCAAGAACTTCTTCGGAATGTGCTGTAACAAAAAATGAAAAATAAAGTTAAATTTGTACATTCTCTACATGTAATATACCGATAGATGAAGAAGATGACAAGGTAGTACTCCATATAGCTCGGAAGAATGATTTGGAAAAAATGAGGGAAATGTGTCATTTTCGAAGCTGGGAGATTGTAAGTGTTAGAGCGAAAGATGGATGGAAGATGATGAGAGTTAGAGAGAGAGTGTGGCGTTATTCGAAAAAGGAAACGACTGGAATTCGAAAAGACTTGACCCTGACATCGAATTAACGTCAAATGCAATTCGAAAAGACATGACCACACGGTTATGTTTTTTAAAATTTTGGTGAAAATAATACATTTACAACGCCAAACTAATTTATGGGTCGCATGGTGAAATAATATATTTACAGTGTCGCATGGGTCGGTTGGTCGCATGGTGCAAATAATACATTTACAGCGCCAACCTTCTTATGGGTCGAATGGGTCGCATGGTGAAAATAAAACATTTACAGTGTCGCATGGGTCACATGGTCACATGGGTCGCATTATGAAAATAATACATTTATGCTGTCGCATGGATCACATTATGAAAATAACACATTTACGCTGTCGCATGGGTCGCTTGGTCGCATATATGGATCAATAGATGCGAACTCGACGAATTTATGAATTTAGAAGGATGAAAGGACAAAAACCAATCAAAATAATACATTTACGACGTCAAACTAATTAATGCGAAATGAGGGTCGCTTGGTCGCATATATGGATCAATAGATGCTAACTCGACGAATTTATGGATTTATAAGGAATAAAAAACCAATCAAAATAATACATTTACAACGTCAATCAATAGTTAAAATGGATTTTGACCCATGTGTCACAAGTATAACGAAAGCCTGTGTTTTAAAAGTGATAGTAGCGTTTTAAGAATCCATCTGATGAATTTGAGAAATATTCAAAAATACATTTAACATTTTGTTCAAATGTCGATATTATTGATATTATTTTCTACATTGATTCTTAATTAGACATATACAACTTTAATATTTTGATAATGGCATTTTAAAAAAGAAATGCATGGGTCGTTTGGTTGCATATATGGATCAATAGATGCGAACTCGATGAGTTTATGGATTTAAAAGGATGAAAGGACAAAAACTGATCAACATAATACATTTACAAAGTCAAACTAATTTATACTAATTGAGGGTCGTATGGGCCGCATAGGTCGCTTGGTTGCATATATGGATCAATAGGTGCTATCTCGACGAATTTATGGATTTAAATTGATAAAGGGACAAAAACCAATCATAATAATACATTTACAACGTCAAACTAATTAATGTCAAATGAGGGTCGCGTAGGTTGCATGGGTCACTTGGTCATATATATGGATCAATAGATACTACCTCGACGAATTTATGGATTTATAAGGCTTAAATGAAAAGAACCAATCAAAATAATACATTTAAAATGTTAATCAATGCTTAAAACGGATTTTGACCCATGTGTCACAAGTAGTGTAGAATGAATGTCTGTGTTTCAAAAGTGATAGTAGTGTTTTAAGAATCCGTCATATGAGTTTGAGAAAATTTTAAAAAATAGAAGTGAACTCGACGAATTTATTGATTTAAAAGGATGAAACTTATCAAAATAATACATTTAACATTTGTTCAAATGTCCATATTATATATATTATTGTCAACATTGATTTTTAATGTCGACAACGGAAGCATGATGCAAAGACTCTACACGCATTCTATTTCCACAGGAGAGATAGTTCATTAGCCGAGAGTTATCTCCTGCCATGTACTCCGCCTTCCAATCTTCTGCTTTTTTCTTGTTTGGTATTGCAGTCTAGAGTTATCTCCTGCCATGTACTTCTTCTTCCAGTCACATTTCAAGAATGACCTAACACCGTCACCTAGGTCACCCTTGCAACTAGTTAGTGACTGCATAGAGATCGAGTCTGTCGATTGCCAAGACCTTGAGTAACACAGACAACACATCGCCATGCGTCCACCATGTCACCTGCATCACGAAGGTCACAAAGGTCATAGATTTTTCATAGAATTTGAGGTTAGATACGCTGACTATGAGAAGAGATGTAGATGTTAACTTATAGACATGGGTCGGAAGATAGGAGTCTGACATCGAAACGACGAGTCACAATAGTCCCATATGTCGCATGAATAGCATGAGTCACATAGGTCACATGAGTCGTATGAGTCGCACAAGGGTCATATGTGGTCACATTGGGTCGGATGGGTTCCCGTTTAATCTTGATTCCAATTAATCCAATTAAGGGTCGTGCAAGGCTCATATTAGGCCGCATGAGTCAGATGGGTTCCCGTTTAAACTTGATTTAATTTAACCCAATTGAGGACCGCATAAGGGTAACATGGGGTAGCATGAATCGGATGGGTTCCCGTTTAAACTTGATTGTAAATTATAGATTTCACGTAATTACGAACAATAGATACAATATAAGACATTTTCAACATTTGACTTTGGATTTATTTATAATGATTGAAAAAGATCACAAAGGTCTCAAAGGTCACAAAGGTTAAAAAGGAAAGAAAAAGAAGATGCAAAAGTTAAAAAAAGGAAAGAAAAGGTTACATAAGGTCAGAGAGGTAATTTTTGTTGAGTTTAGAGACACATCGGAGTCCCTCCCCCATAAAGAGAATCATGTGTAACTCAATGCATCTCCAAGTTCACCTCCAACTATGACCTTAAGTACCACAAATACAGAATAATGTCTGAGTATGTCGATTACCAAGACCTTATGTTGTGCAGATACATCATAATATCCTCCATCCACATTGTAATGACTTGTGTGTATCTGCATAGAGATCGAGTCCATCGATTACCAAGACCTTGAGTAACACATAGATAGCACGATGACATGCGTCCATCATCTGACCTTCGTGATGAAGGCCCGAAAGGTCACAAAGGTAACAAAGATGTTTTAGGGAATTTAGGATTAGAGACTTAGACGAAAATAGGAGAGAGATAGGATTCTTTTGATTCAATCTCATCTGAAATGGGTGTGATGGTGAGACTTAGAGAATTTGATTAACCTTTTAATATAGGGGTAATAGAGATCGTCGGACAAAGGGTGTCGAAAAGACAAAAGTCTAACATTGAAACGACGTGTCATAAGGGTCTGGAGTGTGGCATTCGTAAAAACGCATAGCTAGCATTGGAAAAGCTAGGAGTTTGACATCGAAACGAGTTTTCGCATGATAACGTCTATTTTGTTCTAGTATTTTCATCCATTTTCATAGTTAGTTTCATCATTCATTTGATTTTAGCAAGCATTAAGCATCATTATCATCCCGTTTTCAGTCATTTTGGAGCTAAGGGACGTGCCAAGACAAAGTGCAAACATCGAGGATCATCACGGGACAAACGGGACGAGAATCGGCATGAAGGAAAAGCCCTTGCGGGTACTTCCCTAGCCCGAGCGGGCAAAAGTTACAGCGATTTTGTCCAGCAATTTGTGCACGATTCGGGAAAGAAAAACCACGATCGAGTAGCCCGAGTGGGCACCCCTTTTTCATCACGTTTTTGCGCGATCGTCTGCGCCGTACCCGAGCGGGTCACTTTCCTTGCCCGAGCGGGTCGCGGCCGTCACCTGCAACTTCAAATAAGTTAATTTGACATAAACCAAGGGGGAGTTCGTGGAGGACTTATACAATAAGGAAAATGCCTTAGAGAAGAGGAATAGAGTCATAGTTAGCTGGAGGACGTAATAGAAACGTTGCCAACTTAATGACGATTTGGAAAAATCAAGAAAAGGCAACAACGAGAGCTGGCTGCTGTAATTAAAGAGGAGAGAGCTTGAGGGACGAAGGGAGACAAAAAGTCAGAGACGAGAGAGAGCACACGAAGAGGAGGAGAAGAGAGCAGAACGCACACACAAGGGCGAAGGACGGAGCGAGGAAGCCGGAGCGTGGAGGAGCTATTGAAGACGTCGGTATTGAATAGGGAGGGATCTCATTCATTATCCATGTTGAATATAGTTATCTTTTGTGTTTCTTTTGCTGAGTTCATGTCCAAGTAGGTCCATAGCCATGGGTTAGAGAGCTCGGCCGATATGTAATGAAGTTTTGTTCTTAATGCTTGGTTATAATATTTGTTCATTTCAGATTGATTGGTTGTTCGTAATGCTTTTGTTCTTGTTGGCCACTTGAATGAAAGTTTATAAAAATCTAACTGCATTGGGAGATGGATTGGATTTTGGAACGTAGCCATGATATGAAGTCTCAATTGATTTAGAACCTTGGCCGGTCGGTTGATTGAACTTAGGAACTAGGATAGCGATCTTAATGCGTCTAGTAGGTGAGATACACAATTGGGAGATTGGTATACGCATGCTAGATAGTGGGTTTAGGCATCGGGAGAGTCATTCCCTA
>CM071870.1:9760213-9770266 GCA_036759665.1 Gynandropsis gynandra
TGTGCCTCGGGTTTTCCTTTGCGTGAATCTGTCCGTAGGCTCCTGCACACTTAACAAACGGAGCAGCCACAAGCGGAAAGAAACAAACACCAAAAACCCTAGACAAGAACACGCACGGACTCGGTCGCGCTCTCACACGTTCGAACAGGTTTTCTATCACACGGACTAAACAAGTTCGAAAATGATTTCAAACACACAAACTAGTACGTTCAATATCCTTTTAATCACGTTCGCAACTTAACGTTTTCAACGATCACAAACGCACGAAATGAAAACTTGTACACGATAGGCTTCTAACCGTTAAACCT
The DNA here is from genome assembly GCA_036759665.1 of Gynandropsis gynandra. Taxonomy (NCBI): domain Eukaryota; kingdom Viridiplantae; phylum Streptophyta; class Magnoliopsida; order Brassicales; family Cleomaceae; genus Gynandropsis; species Gynandropsis gynandra. Next base: position 9,760,522 of record CM071870.1, read on the forward strand.
AGGCGCACAAATACTTCAATCCTTTTAACAATGATTCGTTCAAGCTAATCAATTACGTAACAAACTTCTGAATCTTCGAACGTTCCTTTTTATATATATAATTTTTTTTTATATTTTTTTTTCGTAGGTTTGAAAACAAGTCTTGAACGAAAGATCAAAACGAAAAATAAAAACTAACCGTGGGTGCTAGAACGAGCTCTGATACCACTTGACGCGATCCCGACTGAATCGACGCTCTAGACTTGGTTAGTGACGGATATGCCTTGCTGCAACGAATTGCACAAGGGTGTGTGGAACGAATGGTCGCACGAGAGTTGCGGAAGGCTCTCGATTTACCGTGTTCGTCTTCGATGGATATGACGCACCAAGGAAGAACGAACGGCTCGATGGATATGACGCACCAACGAGTAGGAAGCTGGATATTACGCACCAACAACCCAAAGAATTCACAAAGGGAATTCGAGAATGATCAAAGATCAATTCAAAGATAAATTTCAAAGTTGATAAAAGTTGGATTCCTTGCTACAAGGGGTGGACGGCCATATAAAGATAAAAACAAGAAAAATTCAAAATCAAGTTCATTAAATGCTTCTCTTCATGCAAGGGCCTTCATAATGGTCTTGAAATCTTCAAACAAGAAGATAGGATTCTTGTTGGCCGTGCACCTTGTTTTGCGTCCGACTCGTGTCTCGCGTCCGATCATTAATTAGGTTGCGGGAAAATAAGTGACTCGCGGCCTCGTTAAAAACCCGTCGACGGAAAACCCGATGGGACAAAACCGACGAGGGGAAAAGAGTACACGCGGGTCACTTAACCTAATCAATGACCGTAGCGGGTCGAGCTTCGGCTTTGATGACGTTCTTGAAATTCGTGACATCGCGTGAACTAGCATACTCCTCGTGGGCGTGGATGGTCGTAAGAATCCCGACAATAGCGTCTTTGAGCTTCGCGGCCTTGGCTCGGGTCACGGGACCGGCGGGTAAGATCAAGGCTTCTTCCTCCATGGCTCTAGCTCGGGTTACAGGACCTACGTATCTTGACCTAATCGCGTCTCGGGTTGCGGGGTTGGCGTCTCGGGCCGCGTTGTTGGCGTCTCGGGCCGCACCGATTTCTTCTTCTTCCGCGCCGCAGGTCGCGTCCTCTTCTGCGTTGTTGGTCACGTCTTCGGCGTCCTCCAGGATCATATCAAAAAGGGGACCCGCTCGGGCTGAAATTAGGATGGAATATCGCCGTAACCGAACACAACTCGGGCTAAAATTCCACACGGTTGGGCAAGCAAGCCCGCTCGGGCTGAGAAGAGTGCACGCGCAGGCTCACCCTTTGCACGACCAGACAAGAGTTTTACCCGCGCGGGCCGCCAATCTCGGAACTAACTATTTTGAAGGTTTGAACGGGCAATTAATGAGAAAAGAAGCCATCTATGGTAGGAGACACTCAGAGACACAGAGAAAGAGAGAGAAGGACGAAATGAGGAAGCGGGAGCGTGGAGGAGCTATTGAAGACGTCGGTAATAGAATAAGGAGGGATCTCATTCTTTATCCATGTCGAATATAGTTATCTTTTGCGTTTCTTTTGCTGAGTTCATGTCTGAGTAGATCCATAGGTTAGAGAGCTTGGCCGATATGTGACGATGTCTTGTTCTTAATGCTTGGTGATTCTTAATGCTTTTGTTCTTGAACGCCACTTGAATGAATGATTATGGTATTTGATCGTTTTCAGATTGATTGGTTGTTTTTAATGCTTTCATTCTTGTACGCCACTCCAATGAATGATCATAGAAGTTTAATGAATCTAGGCCATGGGATTAGACTTTGGAGCTTAACCATGATTTTGGATTTAATCGGTTTAGAATCTACGCCAGGTCGATCGATTGAATCTAGGGATTAGGATAGCAGTCTTAATACGTCTAGTGGGTGAGATTACACAATTGGGAGATTGGTAGTACGCACGCTAGGTAGTGGACAAGTCTACGCCAGTCAATTCCTATATTAGAGCTTGAATTCCCTAAATTCATGATAATATCTAAGACCATGATCTTGTTAGAACTTCATTGCATCATTGTGCACCTCTCGAAACTTATGGTGTTTAGTCATTGAGTTATTCCGTTAAGTAGTTTAGTTTAGTCGCATTCGCATTCCCATCACTTATCGATTTCACACGTCTTATTCATTAGTTTACTAGCTTTAGAGTTGCATCAATTCCTTGTGTTCGACCCTGGTACTATACAATCCATATTCTTGCGGAAGCGTTAGTCTAGGTAAATTATTACTTGAGATTAACCACACAAAGTTTTTGGCGCCGTTGCTGGGGGGGTTGATTACGGCTTTAGAGTTAGGATTCTTTTGAACTAGGATATAGTCCTTTCTAGAGTCTTTATTTCTTTTTCGTATTTTTTGCTTTTGTTTTCTTTCTTATGGGGTCAAAATTTTTTTACCTCTCAGAGCTTAATCGAAGTTTGTGTTCTTTATTTTGCAAGGTAACATGAACAAGGTCCACTCTTTGTATGCCGATATAGCTGAAATAAAATATCAACTTTCCGAAATTTTTCGTATGTTGTCTAACTCATACCATCCGCATTACTCGGAGCAATCATGGGAACAAGAAGTTTGGGGGTATGAAGAACACATCTACGAGAGTTACAATCAGCCTTTCAGGAATACATACAATCACGGATGGAGCGATCACCCAAACTTCCCGTATAGGAACACCGATGGGATGCTAAATGCACAACATCTATTGGGGAACTTTCAGCCAGGGACGCAGCCCCAAACTCAGAACTATCAGTCATATGCGCCTCAGCCACAGCGAAACCAACCCGAAGCAACCCCCGACGTTACTGCCATGTTCAGCCGCCTCCTTGAAGTATTTGAGAATCAAAACAACTTGTTAATGGGAGTGAAAGCGGAACAAGAAAGCGCCAATAAGTAGATGGACGACTTCTTTAGACAGTTGGACATGCAAGCTCCAGAACTTGCACAAGGGGCATCACGACCACAAGAGGTTCTATCGGGAAGTTCAGAAACAAATCCTTGTAAGCATCTCAACGAAATCATTGTGACCAAACTGCCGGAGCACAACAAGAGCCGTCAAGCGCAGTTTTGGACCCGGATAGCGTATGGTGACTATTCAACAAAGTCTAAAGCCAGCAACATACGCCATCACGTCCTAAGGTATTTCCACTATTTCCTAGTCTCCTCAATCCTAGGCAAAGGAGCAGAAGGTTTAGTGAACCACACGGAGCTGGCATACCTTAGGCCTGCGGTACACACAGATTTTGATGGCGACGAATGGGATATACTCGACGTTGATCTGGCATCGCTGGTTATGCAACACTTCTACAACATTGCCACCGAGAAGTGTAGCACGGACACAAAGATCATTTGTGGTGGGATAGTCACGATGATAGCACGGAGAGTTGGGATCAACCTGGGCATCCTGACGGACGACAAGATTGATGAGGAGCCCGAGCTGAACATCCAGAACCTTTGCAACCGATGGGCAATATCGATTGAGCGACACAGAGTCATTTGGAACTACAAGAATGAGCAAGGTTGAACCTTGGAGGTCGACCTCGATGAGATTCAGATGCCGGGATTAGACGAGGAGGGCATACGCTTCAGGATTGACCCCGCCATCGGGCACACTGGCCCGGGACTAGATGAGGTAGATCCAGCTCCAGCAGCTCAACCAGGGCCATCGATGTCTCGACAGTGCAGCCGACGCGCTCCTCATTCTCGTTCCTGCCCTGACTATCGTCATCACCGCTCTGACTTTCCTTCTATGGAAGGTGTTTCCGATGTTCTTAGGTATGTTGCGGAGGAGAGCAGATATCAGTCCTTCATGGCAGAGCAGCGATACGACCTCGAGGCGGCGAGGTACGACATCGAGGCTGCGAGATAGCGGAGCAACAGCAATTCCAGGAGCAGTCCATCTAGCACACGTACTACATCACAAAGTCCGTTTGCAAATTCCAGCAGCTGTGCATGCAGCATTACTCGGAGCCGTACGTGTCGATTCCGCAGGACTACCACGTAAGTGCTATTCCATACCGCCCACACATCCTGTACGAGCTGCAGTCATTCTACTTCCCACCTGGGGAAGGGACATCCGCGGAGGCAGCAGACCCTCCGACCACCCGGTGGAGAGGAAGAGGATTAGGCCACCATTTTCCTTTTTCCTTTTCTTTTTCCTTTTTCCATTTTCTTGCTTTATGGACCTATTTTCTTTATTTTATTTCTTTTTCGGTTTCGCGTTTATGTACGCTCTATTGGACTTAATGATGTATTATTTTCTTCTCTATTTTTGTGTTGCATGATTCTCATCACAGGTTATTCACGATAATACCCGCAATAGAGCAAGAGAGTATAACATCCGGATGTATCACAAATTCGAGAAAGTAAAATACACCAGGTGTACTCGTTCTTATTTTTTATATTCTCTAGAGTTTTTGCAATGCGGGTACCTCTCATAGATTTCGAACACCGGGACTGTGTTCCGTTCAGGTCTGGGGGTACTCTTTTGAGTTATATAATTTCTTTGAGTGACATATTTGCGATTAGGATTAGGATAAGGAATAAGTAAATGGATACCTAGCATGAATTTTCGAGTTTTAGTCTAGGTTTGCTTAGAAGTCTTTTGGATACCGACTAGTCGAGTAGTTGTGCTTGAAACCATGATCTATAGTTGCATTCACCTCCTATTTTTCAGTACCAAGTATCCATATCCCCGTGTATACCGAATGATCTTTGCTTTGTTTGATATATTTTACCGTTCATGGATTATTAGATTTCACACGCTTATACTCCATTGTCACCTTGGATAAGTTTCTAACACACGCTTATACTCCGCTGTCACCTTGGATAAGTTTCTAACTATTTCAGGTTTACATTGACATGAGTACATCGAGATCGATGGTTCGAGTCTAAGTGGTGGGTTGAGGCGCTATTCTACGTCCTAAGGGTTAGAGTGATGCGTATTCTTTGGTAAAAAAAATATTAAAAGAGAAAAATGTTCTTCAATGACGCACTTTTTCACTCCGCTAAGGTTACAAGACTTTATGAGTGTGCCATAGGCAGCCTGGGTCTAAGTAGAAAGCCATCCCTCTTCGATTTCGACGTCCTAGAAACCAAGCGTGGATCTATAAAAAAGAAAGAAAAGAGAATAAGAACGAGAATACGAGTTTAATGATATCTCAAGCTTAGGAGAATTGGTATGGAGATCGCTTGGATATTGTCTAGGGGCATGATATAGACTTAGGTTATTGGTAGGATTGCATGACTTGTGACTTTCGGTTGATAGAAGTCTGAATTAGGTACGCTTAGACTTGCGTTTATGTGACGTGTTGTTTTGCATGATGGCTAATCCTTCAAAGTTTTCGTGCTAGTGTCCATTGTTGTTTAGCTCTTCTTGTACTCGACTCTAGATTTGCTCGAGGATGAGCAAAGGTTAAGTCTGGGGGAGTTTGATAACATGTAATCCGTCGTAGTATTTACATGATTCTTAGGTTTAGTTTTGATTAGATTTCTTAGACTTTACCGATTTATCGAGTTTATTCGAGGACTTCATCTACCATTTCGTGTTTGGTATAGGAAACGAAGACATGAAGCGAAACACGAGAGAGTACGGCAATTCAACCCCGAAAACGTGATTGAATGACAAGATACAACATGTGCATGGCCACGGATTCAAATCGAATACTCAAGCATCGAGCGAAAGGAGCGGAAACAACAAAATAGAGGCTACACGCTCGGGCTTAGACCATGCCCGCTCGGGCTGAGGTTGTGAAATGAAGGCTGAAAATCCCCGAAACCATACACAACTCGGGCACAAGGTGAACATGGTCGGGTGACCATGCCCGCTCGGGCTGCAAAAAGGGACCCGCTAGGGCTGCAAATAGGATGAAAAATCGCCGAAACCGAACATGAATCGGGCTGAAATTCCACATGGTCGGGCAAGCAAGCCCACTCGGGCTGAGAAGAGTGCATGCTCGGGCTCATCCTCTGCACGACCAGGCAAGAGTTGTACCTGCACAGACCGCCAATCTCGAAACTACCTATTTTGAAGGTTTTAACGGGCACTTAATGAGAAAAGAAGCCATCTAGGGCTAGGAGACACTCAGAGACACAGAGAAAGAGAGAGAAGGACGGAGCGAGAAAGCGGGAGCATGGAGGAGCTATTGAAGACGTCGGTAATAGAATAGGGAGGGATCTCATTTTTTATCCATGTCGAACATAGTTATCTTTTGCGTTTCTTTTGTTGAGTTCATGTCTGAGTAGATCCATAGCCATAGGTTAGAGAGCTTAGCCGATATGTAACGAAGTCTTGTTCTTAATGCTTGGTGATTCTTAATGCTTTTGTTCTTGAACGCCACTTGAATGAATGATTATGGTGTTTGATCGTTTTCAGATTGATTTGTGGTTTTTAATGCTTTCGTTCTTATACGCCACTCAAATGAATGATCATAGAAGTTTAATGAATCTACGCCAGGGATTAGACTTTGGAACGTAACCATGATTTAGGATTTAATCGGTTTAGAATCTACGCCACGTCGATCGATTGAATCTAGGGATTAGGATAGCAGTGTTAATGCGTCTAGTGGGTGAGATTACACAATTGGGAGATTGGTAGTACGCACGCTAGGTAGTGGACAAGTCTACGCCAGTCAGTTCCTAAATTAGAGCTTGAATTCCCTGAATTCGTGATAATATCTAAGACCATGATCTTGTTAGCACTTCATTGCATCAGCGTGCATCTCTCGAAACCTGTGTTGTCTAGTTTATTGAGTTTAATCCGATAGTTAGTTAGTTAGTTGGTCGCAGAGGTACAAGGATCGTAGAGGTATAAAGGTCAAAAAGGTTAAAATGGTCACAAAGGTCACAACACTCGCAAAACTCATATTTGTACCTGGCCTTTAAATCATTTAATAACACTTCAAATTCATTCATTGTGTATGCTGCTGCACATTTGAAGAACATTTTCGTCCCAGTATCACCTTTTGAAGTCTTTATACCATGCTCTTTATTGACGTAACTCTTTATAATTTGCGATATATGACGTGTACAAAAATCATGATCAGCTTGTTTATACACTTGTTTGACTGCTTTAATCAAACTTTTATGGCGATCAGATATCACAACGACATCACGTCCATCAAGTATCACCTCTTTCAACCTTCACATGAACCACGTTCATGATTCATCTTTCTCTCTATCGACTATTCCCCATGCAATAGGATATCAGTGATGTTCACCATCTTGCGCGGTTATCACAATCAATACTCCCTTGTACACTTCTGTCAAAAATGTTGCATCTAGAGCAACCACTTTACGCATGTATTTCCATCCTCTTATAGCCGCTCCGACAGCCATAAAAGGGTAGTTTATGCTTTTCCCATCACTGTCGAGCTGAGGCTTTGCGATATGATTTGAGATTTCTTTCTGTAAACATGTGTAACCACCCTGGAAGCCTCCTATAATGTCCAAAGTCATCCCCCTGAATCTCCTTTTGACCATGTGTTTCAATATGACTCTATGACCTAATGCGATCGTGCGATTCGATGAGACTCTGCGACCGTGCGACTCGAAGAGACTCTGTGACCCAGTGCGACTGTGCGACTCAATGAGACTCTGTGATCCTCTGCGACCATGTGTTTCAATATGACTCTGTGACCCAGTGCGATGCGAAAGAGACTGTCACTCATTGCGATCATTTAACATTTCAATAAATATGACTCGTTTTGATTACATCAATATAAGACTCGTTTTGAAAAAGGGAGAATCGAATCAATAATATTACTCACTATTCACTCGAATTATCCAATTCACAAAAGAAACACAAAAAACATTTTGTATATATTGTATTAAATTTTATGTAACTTATGACATGAAATCTTGACTAAAGTTTCAATAATACACACTAAAATCATTATCAAATAAAATAAAATTTCAAATTTTATTCTGAAAACATTTTGTATAACATGATGCGGATGAAACTATTAACAATGGTATTAATATAAATATTTTCGAATTTTAAAAGTTAACGTTTTTTAACAATGAATTTTATTTTATATATTATTTACATTTAGAAATTTAAATAATTTATAAAAAAAATAAAGAATATTGCAGAGTTTTTCGAAGCTTACTCCTTTATTATTATTAAAATTTAAAAAATTACACTGTATAAAAATACAAATAAATAATAATATTGTGTTATCCTATATCTATTAACACATTAACTATATATATATAATTGGATAATATTAAATTTTTTATTTAATTTTAAAATCGACTAGATCCAATAGGGCTAACTTCAAAAATACCCTCGTAGGACTACAACATTTCAAAAATACCTTCCCAAAAAAGAAAACGATTTGAACTTCAAAAATACCCTTATAAATGTTGATATTCTCAAAATACCCCTACGACCCTATGACGAATTTCGACCCAGCGACCCAGTTCGACCCTGCGACACAACGGCCCAGTCCGACCCTGCGATCCAATTTGACCCTATGCCACAGTTCGACCCTAGGACCCCTGCGGCCCTTGTACCTCTTCGAACATTGGACCCCTGCGACCCTTGTCCCTCCGCAATCTCCGTCTGCACTACCCGCCTCAAGAAGCCTAGCTCGGTGTGGTTAACACCGCCTTGTGCTCCCTTCTCTAGTATTGAAGAGACTAGGAAATAGTGAAAATACCTGAGGGCGGGATGGCGTATGTGACTCGCCTTTGATCTCGTCGAGTACTCGCCAAATGCAATCTGCGACCAAAACTGTGCTTGACGGTTCCGGTTGATCTCTGGTAGCCTCGCATATACGCTATGCGAAACGTCAAGAATGGTCGCGAATTGCCGTGCAGTGAGCCGATAGTTCTGCCCCAGCAAGCGGAACTCCATAAATGTCTTCTCGCGGTCTCCGGACTCGGCAAAGAATGCGGTGAAGGTCGCGAAGAACTCCGCTGTGAGTTTGCGGTACGTGTATTCCTTCGCAGTCCACAATCCCGTCCATCCCAATGTGCGAAAGATGGTGTTGATGTGCTCACTGATGCCGAGAGCACTCATCGCCTCGGAAGATAAGAACCGGGACGGGAAGATTCGCGACTGAAGTTCTGCGAACCTCGACTTGTGACGGGGCAAGAAGTTCGTCGTCCTATAACTGTACTGCTGATGAGAGGGAGTGATTGGCGTGTACGGCGTCAGCTCCGTAATCGTGTCCGATCTCACAGGCCATCCGTGCTCTGGGTCATGTCCATCGGATCGGCGTTTCTTAGAGCTTTGGGAAGATCTAGAGTCCATCTGCAAAACAATCGGAAGATAAAAATCAATAAAGACCTCGGTTTGCAAGATGCCCGATCGGGTACCAGTATGTTGCCCGATCGGGTAATAATGTGTCGAAATAACCCGGGAGTTGGGCCCGACTCGGGCGAGGAAATCGCCCGATCGGGTGAATGTCTGTTCCCCCGATCGGGTTGCTAGCCTTGCCCGATCGGGTGGGATCGCGAATTCGCGATCTGCAGTTCGCGAATTCCGACTAATCCGACCAAAATCACTCTAAATCTTCCTAATCAGACCTAGATGTAACCCATGCTAGTCCTAATATCAAGAAAGTTCACGATTTTACCTGGATTTCGCGATGAAACGAGGAAATTTCAGATTATTGGAGAAAGGGAGTAAGTTTTTCGAGCAACCAAGCGGTTCTACCGGTGGTGGTGAAACGGCGGTGACACCAAAGTGATTCCGGTGACTAGATCGG
>CM071870.1:9790658-9804188 GCA_036759665.1 Gynandropsis gynandra
AATTTTCACTAGATATCCATCTTATTCCTAAACCTAATCCTAAGTTTTAACATGTCGCTCTAAATACACATCTGTATCACAAAATGAAAGAGTACCCCCCCCCCAGACCTGAACGGGACACAGTCCCGGTGTTCGAGACCTATGAGGGATCTCCGCATGATAAAAATTCGAGAAAATAGAAAAAGGTAACGAATACACCTTGTGTGTGCGTGTGTGTCTTTCTCGAATCGTGATACATCCGGATGTAGTGACTCTTGCGCTCTAATGCATTTGTTAGTGTGAAAGACATGAGATAAGACCATGCAATGCAACAGAGTAGAACAAAGAGCACTAAATATGTAAGTCTGAAAGAGCGTACACGATAGCTAAACTAAAAACAAGAAAACGATAAAAAGAGGTCCATAAAGATAAAAAGAAAAAGAAATAAAGAAAAAGGAAGAAATGATCTAATCCTCATCCGCTCCATCGGGGGTGGCCGGTAGGTCCACTGGCTCCGCTGATGCTCCTTCCCCAGGTGGGAAGTAGAATGACTCCAGCTCGTATGGGATGTGAGGACAGTACGGGATGGCTCCAATATGGTAATCCTGCGGGATCGGAATGTAAGGCTCCTGGTAGTGCATCATACTGAGCCGCTGAAATCACCGGACGGACTTTGTGAGGTAGTAGGGTATGCTGGATGGATTGCTCATGGAATCGTTGCTGCTCTGCGTACCTCGCAGCCTCTATATCATGCCTCACTGCCTCCATGCCATATCTCTGCTCTGTCATGAATAACTGGTACCTGGTCTCCTCCGCTACGTACCTGAGGGCATCGGAGACTCCTTCCATCGAAGGGAAGTCAAAGCGGCGGTGAGGATACTCTGGGCATGCGCGTGAATGTGTGGAGCATTGGCTGCGCTGCCTTGAGATGGACGGTCCTGGTGTGGCGGTTGGAGGTGGATCCATCTCTGCTAGCCTCGGACCGATGTGCCCGATGGTCGGATCAATCCTGAATCGGGATCCATCCTCGTCTAAACCCGGCACCTCAATCTCGCTGAGGTCGACTTCCAAGTTTCGACCATGCTTGTCCTTGTAGCACCAGATGACGTTGTACCTCTCCAATGTAATCGCTCTTCGGTTGCGCAGGTTCTAGCGGTTCAACTCTGGTTCCTCGTCGATCTTCTCCTCGGTCAGGATGCCAAGGTTGATCCCGACTCTCCGTGCAATCATTGTGACAATACCACCGCACATGATCTTCCTATCCGTGCTAACCTTCTCGGTGGCTATGTCGAGGAAGTGCCTCATCACCAATGACGCCAGATCGATGTTCACAATGTCCCACTCGTCAGGCTCGAAGCCTGACTGCACCACCCGCCTCAGGTAGGCCAACTCAGTGTGGTTGACACCACCTTGCGCTCCCTTTCCTAGTATAGATGAAACTAGGAAGTAATGGAAATACCTCAATGCAGGATGGCGTATGTGGCTCGCCTTCGACCTCGTCGAATACTCTCCGTACGCTATCTGGGCCCAAAACTTTGCTTGACGGTTCCGGTTATGCTCTGGCATCTTCGTGAAATTGCAGTGCGGAACGTCAAGAATTGTCGCGAACTGTCTCGCGGTGAGCCGGTAGTTCTGCCCCAACAGGCGGAACTCCGTGAAAACTCTCTCCCGATCTCCAGATTCGGGAAAGAAAGTTGCGTACGAGGCTAGGAACTCAGCCGTCAAGTTGCGGTATGTGTATTCTCGTGCATCTGGTCTATGTATGCTCCTATGTGAAGGGCGGTCATCGCTTCGGCCGATAAGAAGCGGGACGGAAAGATCCGTGGCTGAAGTTCCATGAACTTCTGCTTCTGACCGGATAGGAATGTCATGGTCCGGTAGTTGTACTGCTGGTGGGAGGTGGTGATGGGCATGTACGGCGTCAATTCCGTAATCGCATCCGATCTCGCTGGCCATCCTTGTTCTGGGTCATACGCGTCAGATCGGCGCTTCTTCAAACTCTGGAAGATCTTAGGGCCATCTGCAAAACAATCGAAAGACAAAAATCAGCATTCGGCTCGGTTTTGCAAGGTGCCCGATCGGGTACAAGGTGTTGCCCGTTCGGGTGACTAATGGTCAAATTACCCCCGTGGGTGGTGCCCGACTCGGGCGAGAAAGCAGCCCGATCGAGTGCAAGGTCTAGGTCGCCCGATCGGGTGCTATACTTAGCCCGATCGGGTAGATTGCGAAATCGCGACCTCCAGTTCGCGAATCGTGATCAAATCGGTCAAAATTACCCTAAATCTTCCTAAGCAGACCTAAATCTAACCCATAGCACTCCTAATCTCAAGATAGTTCATGAATTTACCTGGAATTGTGATGAGAATGGGGAAATTTCAGAGTTTTGAGAGAGGGGAGAGAAGTTTTCGAGTAACCGAGTTCCAATCCCTTGACGGTGAAACGGCGGCGATACCTAGGCGGCTCCGGCGACTAGAATCCGGCGTGAGAGGGTCGCAAATAGAGAGAGCACGATCGGGTATTGAATTGTGAAGTGAATTGGCCGCTCGGGTTACTCGAAATTATACTTACCGTGCAGAAGTTACGACGCCCGATCGGGTACCATGTTCTGCCCGATCGGGTGTTCCCCCTTGATGACCTACCCATTCAGGTCGCTTGATGTCACCCGATCAGGTTCTCCTTAACCTGAAAATGCCCGATCGGGTGGAGATGTGTGCTCAATCGGGTGTTGCTGCAAAACCGAGAAAATCAAACGAGGAAAACATATGCAGCAATAACCGATGGATCACTAAGTTCCTAGATCCTAGAAAATTATCCAAAACTAAAAAAAAATGAGAAAGGAGTCCGAAAATAAGAAAATAAAATGACTAAAGGATATGTTTGGGTTGCCTCCCGAGAAGCGCTTGTTTAAGGTCGCGAGCCTGACCAAACCACGCTACTCATCAGGTGGACGTCCTCGACGTCGTCTTGTCCGTAGCGTTTCGCGTGCAATATGTGTTTGATACAGTGTGGCACACAAAATTGCCGAATTCCTTGCACAAACAGTAGCGTCTTCCCTAAGGTCGATCATCATGCTTTCTATGTTCGGTGCTAGATCGTGCTGTCCAAACATTCTGGTCGTGCTGCTCCTAAGTCCGGTTAGGCATTTGTCGTTCGTTTCCTTCAGCTTGTCCAGAGATGTTGTGCTGAGCCTTTCGGGTGAAGGATTCATCTTTACCCTGGGTACTTTGTCTATGTCCCAATTATGAGTTTGACGTTTGGTGCAGCATCTCGGCATCTTAGGATCGTTTGTGTACTGATTTGCCGCTCCACATTTAGCTAGGGTTGTGTGGAAGTCTTGGTTGGAGAATTCCTCTTTCCTTTCGTTGTTGATCGGCTTGGTTGGTATCTTGTAGCTACCTTCCTCAACGCTACACGATTCAAACCTAAGGAATCCTTAAATTGAACTTCCTCACAAATCTCCTCGGCTAAACCTTCAAAACTGCCCTCGGGGAACACGAAATCGATATGGCATGGTTGCTCAATCGTGTCCACTAAGCTGAATTCTTCTTCTACCTCGGGTGTCTTCGTGTGATCATTAATGTTCGTAGACTCATCCATTGCCGTGTTAGACTCGTATTCTTCTTCAATCCAAGATGGACTTGGCTGATCTACCGTCTCACTATTACTTAGATAGATCTCGCTGACATATGCTCGAGGGTTTAATTCTGAACTTTCCGACGCAACCTCTTGTGGTTGCGATGCCCCTTGTGCAAGATCTGAAGCTTGCGCGCCTAATTGTCCAAATAAATCGCCTATTTTATCATTAGAGCTTTCTTGTTCCCCCTCTACTCCCATAAACAAATTGTTTCGATTCTCAATCAGTTCAAGGAGGTAGTTGTATGTGGCGGGATATTCGAGGGCTGCTACGGATTGAGTCGGGTATGGTTGAGGCAATTCGAGGGCTGCTACGGATTGAGTCGGGTATGGTTGTGGCACATAGGATTGATAGCTCTGGGTTTGGGGTTCCGTCCATGGCTGGAAATTCGCAAACGATTGTTGTGCATCCACCATACTCTCGGTGATCCTATACGGGATGTATGTGTGATCGCTCCATTCGTGATTGTACGTATTCCCGTAAGGTTGATTGTAGCTGTCGTAGATCTCCTCTTCATACCCCCAAGCGTTTTGTTCCCATGATCGCTCTGAGTATTACGGATGGTATATATCGGAGAACTTACGACGAAACTCGGAAATTTGATGCCTCAATTCAGCTATGTCGGCACCCGAAGAGTTGAAGTCGTCCATGTTACCTCGCAAGACAAAGGATATCAAACTCGATTAAGCTCTGTGAGGTAAAGATATATTTTTTTTTTCTTTTTCGTTTTTTGACTCCATTAAAGAAAAGAAAAATAAAAGCAAAAACAAAAGTACGAAAAACAAAAGAAGACTCCGGAAAAGACTAGAGGGTTAAATCCAATTTTAACACGAAGTATGTAGATGTGATAAGGCGATCGGAGATTATAAGGTAAAAATTACACAAGGGTCACAAAGGGTCATAATGGTTATTTTTTGGTTTTGCAGGATATTCTAAGTATTCGTCGTGCTAAACACGAAGAGAAAGCTTTAATTTTTTATCTGGAGGATTACAAGAACGATCCAGATGCTTAGATATAGATGGAACATCTACATAAAAATCCAAAGGGTATTTGTTGGGAGGACATCCGTAAGCAAGAACTTCTGACGCAAAAAGCAGTTCTTGGTGATCAACAGAAAGGGAAAGGAAAAGGGACTAAGAGGAAGAAGTGAATGGGTGAAAAAGAAATAGAGGTTGTAGATGTGCCACCCATATCTGAAGCTGGTGAAGAGGAAAGATGGGTATGTATTGCTGAAGCTGATGAAGAAAGAGAAGTTGATGTTGAAGTTGAAGCTGAAGGAGAAGGTGATGATGAAGGAGAAGAAGTTGCAGTCCCTCTCACACTGGAGCAGAAATTAATAAAGGAAATAAAAAAAGTCGGAGAAAAGAATCATCAACGCAGTAAGAGACCTTCTAAGGGATGTCGGATTTCATTTGCCTAATCCAAAATCAAAGACGGTAAATCCCAAAGGTGCTGACAAGGCAAAATTAAAGTCTACCGAGAAAGATACGAGCACCGCACACCAATCTTCCGGTACTGTGAGGGATGATGATTTTGAATTCCTTCGACATCCATATCCAATGTCTAATTGAATACATTTCTAAAGAGGTTACTGCAACGGTTGCTCTTGTCGAAGTTCCACCAAGTAAGTAATATAGTGAAAACGGTCATTTGAGTCAATTTCCATCGAGAGTCAGCATGGGTCGCATGGGTCGCAAGGGTCTAAGTCACAAGGTTGCAAGGGTCGCATGGGAAAGGTCACAAGGGTTGCAAGGGTCACAAGGTCACATATGTCTCATGGGTCACAAGGGTCACAAATGTCCCATGGGTCGCATGGGTCGAAAGGGTCGCATGGGTCTCATATGACCCATGGGTCGCATCAATATAACGAACAATGAGTGTAATGAATAAAGTAATTTTTATGCAGATGTTATCGTTAGTGTTCCTGAGGAGGTTCTTGCCAAGGAAACTCTGGTAGATCCTGTCGAAGAGGTCACCGCTAAGGAGATTCCTGTCGAGGATACTCTAGTGGGTTCTGTCGAAGAGGTCACCGCTGAGAAGTTCTTGCCGAGGACACTCCAGTAGGTCCTGTCGAAGAGGTCACTGCTGAGGACGTTCCTGCCGAAGTACCACCAAGTAAGTAATATTAAATCACAAAAGGCATTTGAGTCACAAAGGTTGCATTGGTCGCATGGATCGCAGGGGTCACAAAAGGTCACATTGATCACATGGATCGTAAGGCCGCATGGGTCGCTATGTCTCATTGGTGGCACATGAGCCATATTTTGAACCTCCGTCGGTAAAAAAAGCAAAAACAGGGGAGGGCCAAAGTTTTGGGAGATCATATTAAAGGCTAACGAATGGCTTGAGGATGATATCAATTTTTTTAACCCTTAGTCACAAAAGTCACAAAGGTTAGAGAGATCATTTTGTGTCATATATATTCATGTGTGTTCTTGAACCACCTTTTATGCGGCTTTTCCTCGCCCTCGCTCTCTCCCTCGTCCTGTTTTTGCTTCCATCAGCGGAGGTTCAACATATGGATCATGTCTTGCCTTCCATGGTCTTAACATTCCTTTAATTACCATTGGACTATCAGACTCATTTGATAAAGGTCCAACATTTGCATAACAATTACTCATTAGACTCATCCGAGCCAGGGACCCATGTGACTCTACGATCCATGCGACCCATGCGACTATGGCGACCCATGCCACCAATGGGACATAACGAGCCATGTGACCTTGCGACCAATGTGAACTTTTGTGACCCGTGCGACCCATGCGACCAATGAGATCTTTGTGACTCATGACCTTTTGTGACTCAATATTACTTACTTGGTGGAACTTCGGCAGGAATCTCCTCAGCGATGACCTCTTCGACATGATCCACCGGAGTATCCTCAGCAAGAACCTCTTTTAGCGGCGAGCTTTTCGACAGGACCCACTGGAGTATCCTCGACAGGAACCTCCTTAGCGGCGACCTCTTCGACAGGACCCATTGGGGTATCCTCGGCGGGAACCTCCTCAGCGGTGACCTTTTTTACAGGACCCACTGGAGTATAATCGGCAGGAACTTCCTCAGCGGCAACCTCTTCAAAAAAATCCACCGAAGTATCCTTGGCGGGAACTTCCTTAGCGGCGACCTCTTTGACAAGATCCACTGAGTATCCACGGTAGGAACCTCCTCAAGAACACCAACAACAGCATCTGCATAAAAATTACTTCATACATTAGACTCATCATTCGTTACAGTGATGCGGCCTATGGGTCATATGAGACCCATGTGACCCTTTTGACCCATTGGACATATACGACCCTTGCAACCCATGCAACCCTTGCGACCCATGGAACATATGCAACCTGACGTGTGGAAACATGAGTTATAAATTATCCTAGACCACTTCACCGCAAGTATACGGATCGTGTAGTACCAGGTCGATCTCTGGGGACTAAAGCAGCCAAAAACTAAGAATGAAACTAAACTAAGACGAATAAAGATAGAAGGGGGATGGTCCTAAATATCTAAAACTAACCTAAGTGGTGACAACGATACTAGATTGGGGATAAACTCGGATATGACTGGTGACAACAGATTGGGGATAAACTCGGATATGACGAACACTACGGGTGTCCGGGATACCGGGAATCGTATGAATGAAACAACTAAGGATCATAGATCTATCAATTCATCTTGAAAACGGGAAATTCATGCCCTAAGGTGAGGAGTGATTCTTCCGAGCCTAAACCTCCTAACCATGAGTACGTGCAACCCTACCTTCCAGCAATGATTAACCCGTACCATGGCAGCTTTACGACCGCAATCATTATTCCTAAGACGACTAACCGACCGGTCAGATTCTCATTAGCCGAACTTAATCTACAACTTAATAGGTCCGGATTCATTCTTTAACCTTCCAGAAAAGTCCTAAATCCTATGTTGCTGAGCGGGCAGCACTAGCGTAAGAGTGCTAATGCTAAGCATAGAACCGATAATCAAGATTAAATCAATAAATCTAAGCATTAACGCAAATCATTGTTCATCCATTACAATCCGATATCCCTACCCTTAGTTGGGACTCTACTCACTCATGGAGAAAACAAAAGACGAAGATAACATAACCCTATACATGATAGACTCTAGGAAATTCGATGCCTCGACCTTCCCTATCGTGTTACCGGTGCAAGGATTGATGCTTCTCTTCTTCTCCAACGTCTCCCCAGCCTTTCCAGATGTTTTCCCAGCCTTTCATTGCCCTGTACGTCGCCCCCTTGCTCTAGACCTGTTCTGTTCCTTAAATTCGATCGTTTGAATGCAGGATCTAAGTTGTTGCGAAATACACAGCCCGCTCGGGCACCACTTTTGTCTGGTCGTGCATAGGCACGCCCAGTCGTGTTCCTTCATAAAGCACGATCGGGTATCCAGCACCCGATCGCGTGGTTGAGCGGCCCGAGTCGTGCAAACTCTCGGGGAATTTGGGATGAATTAATGCCCGAGCGGGTATACGTCTTGCGCCCGATCGGGTAAGTCTACCCGATCGCGTTGCCTTCGTGCTCGGGTCGTGCAAGGTATGCGGATAAAACCCCGTAGGTTTTACCCGAGCGGATGGTCTATGGTGCCCGACCGGTCACCCTTGTTGCCTTGAAATTTCTCTTTTTCGCTCATTGCTCGGGTATTCCTTTGGGTTCTAAGCCTCGATCTTGACTCTAAGTAGATATATCTTCAAAGCACGTGGTTTTGTTCAGGAATCCGTCTTTTAAAGCTCATTTAGGCCTTGTCGCCTAAAAATCTAAAAACCAACAAAACGGGTGTGTGAAACTCATAATCATATCGGATATGTAAACCTATCTATAAAATATATGCGAAAATGGCACTAAAACCTATCCTAAAATTGATACACTTTCAGTGTTATCAAACTCCCCCAGACCTAAACCTTTGTTTGTCTTCAAACAAAACTAAAATCTAGCACAAGAAGAATCTAATAACGATGGATACTAGCTCAAAAATATCGAAGGGTTAGTCATTTTACAAATCGACGTGTCACATGTATAAGAGCCTAAGCGTACCGAATATAGCCTTATGTCTACCGAAAGTGTTGAGCCATGAAATCTTACCAAAAATCTAAGTCTACTTCTCAACCCTAGATAACGTCCAAGCAATCTCCATACCTATTTCTCTAAGCTTTTGATATCATTCAAATCTCTTCTTCTCGTTCTTATGCATTTCTTTCTTTTCGGTACTTAGATCCACGCTTTGTTCCTAGGACGTCGAAGTCGAAGAGGGATGGCTTTCTACTTAGACCCAGGCTGCCTATGGCACACTCATAAGGTTGCGCGACCTTAGAGGAGTGAAGAGGTGCGTTATTGAATTTTATTCTTTTTTTTCAGTTTTTTTCTTGATTACGCAACACTCTAACCCTTAGGACGTAAAAAAGCGCCTCTACCCACCACTTAGACCCGAATCGTGATACATCCGGATGTAGTGACTCTTGCGCTCTAATGCATTTGTTAGTGTGAAAGACCTGAGATAAGACCATGCAATGCAAGAGAGTAGAACAAAGAGCACTAAATACGTAAGTCTAAAAGAGCATGCACGATAGCTAAACCAAAAACAAAAAAACGATAAAAAGGGGTCCATAAAGATAAAAAGAAAAAGAAATAAAGAAAAAGGAAGAAATGATCTAATCCTCATCCGCTCCTTCGCGGGTGGCCGGTAGGTCCGCTGGCTCCGCTGATGCTCCTTCCCCAGGTGGGAAGTAGAATGACTCCAGCTCGTATGGGATGTGAGGACGGTACGGGATGGCTCCAGTATGGTAATCCTGCGGGATCGGAATGTAAGGCTCCTGGTAGTGCATCATACTGAGCTGCTGAAATCGCCGGACGGACTCTGTGAGGTAGTAGGGTATGCTGGATGGATTTCTCCTGGAATCGCTGTTGCTCTGCGTACCTCGCAGCCTCTATATCATGCCTCACTGCCTCCATGCCGTATGTCTGCTCTGTCATGAATGACTGGTACCTGGTCTCCTCCGCTACGTACCTGAGGGCATCGGAGACTTCTTCCATCGAAGGGAAGTCAGAGCGGCAGTGAGGATACTCTGGGCGCGCGCGTGAATGTGTGGAGCGTTGGCTGCGCTGCCTTGAGATGGACGGTCCTGGTGTGGCGGCTGGAGGTGGATCCATCTCTGCTAGCCTCGGGCCGATGTGCCCGATGATCGGATCAATTCTGAATCGGGATCCATTCTCGTCTAAACCCGACACCTCAATCTCGCTGAGGTCGACTTCCAAGTTCCGACCATGCTTGTCCTTGTAGCACCAGATGACGTTGTACCTCTCCAATGTAATCGCTCTTCAGTTGCGCAGGTTCTGGAGGTTCAACTCTGGTTCCTCATCGATCTTGTCCTCGGTCAGGATGCCAAGGTTGATCCCGACTCTCCGTGTGATCATTGTGACAATACCACCGCACATGATCTTCGTATCCATACTAACCTTCTCGGTGGCTATGTCGAGGAAGTGCCTCATCACCAATGACGCCAGATCGATGTTCACAATGTCCCACTCGTCAGGCTCGAAGCCTGAGTGCACCACCCGCCTCAGGTAGGCCAACTCAGTGTGGTTGACACCACCTTGCGCTCCCCTTCCTAGTATAGATGAAACTAGGAAGTAATGGAAATACCTCAATGCGGGATGGCGTATGTGGCTCGCCTTCGACCTCGTCGAATACTCTCCGTACGCTACCTGGGCCCAAAACTTTGCTTGACGGTTCCGGTTATGCTCTGGCATCTTCGTGAAATTGCAGTGCAGAACGTCAAGAATCATCGCGAACTGTCTCGCGGTGAGCCGGTAGTTCTGCCCCAGCAGGCGAAACTCCATGAAAACTCTCTCCCGATCTCCGGATTCGGGAAAGAAAGTTGCGTACGAGGCTAGGAACTCAGTCGTCAAGTTGCGGTATGTGTATTCTCGTGCATCCCTCAG
Organism: Gynandropsis gynandra; assembly: GCA_036759665.1. Classification (NCBI taxonomy): domain Eukaryota; kingdom Viridiplantae; phylum Streptophyta; class Magnoliopsida; order Brassicales; family Cleomaceae; genus Gynandropsis; species Gynandropsis gynandra. Next base: position 9,801,223 of record CM071870.1, read on the forward strand.
TCCCCTCCAATCTAGCGTGTCGAAGATCTGGTCTATGTATGCTCCTATGTGAAGGGCGGTCATCGCTTCGGCTGATAAGAAGCAGGACGGGAAGATCCGTGGCTGAAGTTCCATGAACTTCTGCTTCTGACCGGATAGGAATGTCGTGGTCCGATAGTTGTACTGCTGGTGGGAGGTGGTGATGGGCATGTACGGCGTCAATTCCGTAATCGCATCCGATCTCGCTGGCCATCCTTGTTCTGGGTCATACGCGTCAGATCGGCGCTTCTTCAAACTCTGGAAGATCTTAGGGGCCATCTTCAAAACAATCGAAAGACAAAAATCAGCATTCGGCTCGGTTTTGCAAGATGCCCGATCGGGTACTATGTGTTACCCGGTCGGGGACGAAATCGAAACATCACCCCCGTGGGTAGTGCCCGACTGGGGCGAGAGAGACGCCCGATCGGGTGAATGTCTAGGTCGCCCGGCGAAATCGCGACCTCCAGTTCGCGAATCGTGATCAAATCGGTCAAAATTACCCTAAATCTTCCTAAGCAGACCTAAATCTAACCCATAGCACTCCTAATCTCAAGATAGTTCATGAATTTACCTGGAATTGTGATGAGAATGGGGAAATTTCAGATTTTTGAGAGAGGGGAGAGAAGTTTTCGAGTAACCGAGTTCCAATCCCTTGACGGTGAAACGGCGGCGATACCCAGGCGGCTCCGGCGACTAGAATCCGGTGTGAGAGGGTCGCAAATAGAGAGAGCACGATCGGGTATTGAATTGTGAAGTGAATTGGCCGCTCGGGTTACTCGAAATTATGCTTACCGTACAGAAGTTACGACGCCCGATCGGGTACCCTGTTCTGCCCGATCGGGTGTTCCCCCTTGATGACCTACCCGTTCGGGTCACAAAAGGTCACATTGATCACATGGATCGTAAGGCCGCATGGGTCGCTATGTCTCATTGGTGGCACATGAGCCATATTTTGAACCTCCGTCGGTAAAAAAAGCAAAAACAGGGCAAGGGCCAAAGTTTTGGGAGATCATATTAAAGGCTAACGAATGGCTTGAGGATGATATAAGTTTTTTTAACCCTTAGTCACAAAATTCACAAAGGTCAGAGAGATCATTTTGTGTCATATATATTCATGTGTGTTATTTGTTTTTAAACTATTGGATGATGCGTTGTTCGAGCTGTATGATTGCATGAGCAGATTTGACTTCACATATCAGAATTATTACGCTTGTCTTATTGCTTTCATCCAGACACTCACGATGTGGATTACGAGCATATGGAAGAATTTCCAGAAATTCTTACTGAGTGGATATTGGCCATCCAAATATCCAGTAAGAGTTTTTGGAAATTCTTCCATATCCTCGTACATCCTCATCGTGAACATCTGCATGAAAGCAATAGGACAAATGTAATAATTCTGATATATGAAGTCAAATCTTCTCATGTGATCATACAGCTCAAACAACGCCTCATCCAATTGCTGTAAAAAAAAATTAACATACATGAATACATATGACACAAAATGCCCTTTGGAACTTTTGGACTTTCCGTGATAAGGTCTCCAAAAACTCTGGCCCCTAGGAATAATCTATTTCAGATATCCACCAACGCTCTTGGTGAGGTTTCATCATAAATCTATATAGAGAAGTCAATTTTATACCACTAGCGTCAATGAACGAACGCTCTTGGTTTATCCTGCCCTCTTCCAATCCCTTGGGCTCCTACACAAAATGTCGATTCTCTGCAGGTTCTTGAACACCTTTTTAACGGGTTCTTGAACCACCTTTTTTATGGGTTCTTGAACCACCTTTTATTCGGGTTCTTGAACCACCTTTTTTACGGGTTCTTGAACCACCTTTTATGCGGCTTTTCCTCGTCCTCGCTCTCTCCCTCGTCCTGTTTTTGCTTCCATCAGCGGAGGTTCAACATATGGCTCATGTCTTGCCTTCCATGGTCTTAACATTCCTTTAATTACCATTGGACTATCAGACTCATTTGATAAAGGTCCAACATTTGCATAACAATTACTCATTAGACTCACCCGAGCCAGTGACCCATGCGACTCTACGATCCATGCGACCCATGCGACATATGCAACCCATGCGACTATGGCGACCCATGCCACCAATGGGACATAACGAGCCATGTGACCTTGCGACCAATGTGAACTTTTGTTACCCGTGCAACCCATGCGACCAATGAGATCTTTGTGACTCATGACCTTTTGTGACTCAATATTACTTACTTGGTGGAACTTCGGCAGGAATCTCCTCAGCGATGACCTCTTCGACATGATCCACCGGAGTATCCTCAGCAAGAACCTCTTTTAGCGGCGAGCTTTTCGACAGGACCCACTGGAGTATCCTCGACAGGAACCTCCTTAGCGGCGACCTCTTCGACAGGACCCATTGGGGTATCCTCGGCTGGAACCTCCTCAACGTTGACCTTTTTGACAGGACCCACTGGAGTATAATCGGCAGGAACTTCCTCAGCGGCAACCTCTTCAAAAAAATCCACCGAAGTATCCTTGGCGGGAACTTCCTTAGCGGCGACCTCTTTGACAAGATCCACTGAGTATCCACGGTAGGAACCTCCTCAAGAACACCAACAATAGCATCTGCATAAAAATTATTTCATACATTAGACTCATCATCCGTTACAGTGATGCGGCCTATGGGACATATGAGACCCATGTGACCTTTTTGACCCATTGGACATATACGACCCTTGCAACCCATGCGATCCTTGCGACCCATGGAACATATGCAACCTGACGTGTGGAAACACGAGTTATAAATTATCCTAGACCACTTCACCGCAAGTATACGGATCGTGTAGTACCAGGTCGATCTCTGGGGACTAAAGCAGACAAAAACTAAGAATGAAACTAAACTAAGACGAATAAAGATAGAAGGGGGATGGTCCTAAATATCTAAAACTAACCTAAGTGGTGACAACGATACTAG
>CM071870.1:9821657-9847360 GCA_036759665.1 Gynandropsis gynandra
CTGGTCGTGTTCCTTGAGTGCCCGAGTCGTGCAAAGCTACGGGGATGTTTGGTAGCAATTAGCCCGACCGGGCACTCCCAATCCACCCCAGCGTGTATGTCTTGAATGGTTGTTTCCGCTCCTTTCGCTCGGTGTTTGAATATTCACTTTAATCCACGGCCTTGCACAAGTTGAACCTTGTCACTCAACTATGTTTTCGGGGTTAATTTGCCATAATCTCTCGTGTTTCTCCTCATGTCTTCGTTTCCTACACAAAACACGAAATGTAGATGAAATCCTCGAATAAACTCGATAAATGAATGAAATCTAATAAATCTACTCGAAACTAGACCTAAGAATGATATAAAAACTACAACGGATTACGTGTTATCAACATCAAAGTTTCCAACCTTGTCCGATCGGTGGAATTCTTTGTCTTCACAAGCTTTTCACTCACTTTTGCAGCGGTCACCTTTCCACGGTCGAAATTATTCAGCTTGAATGTATCACCCCTTTTGGACTCTAGGATAGGGTCCAAAGTTCAATCCGGTAATTAGTGCATGCTCCACTATAGACTATCGGATGAGAACACTGTTTTAAGACAAATCACAACTCCTTTTTATCCCATACAATCACGGAGTGATTTAGTAAGATCGACATTTGAACTTTCGTCAATGTGTACTCACATTGGAAATGGAATAAATGTATAAATTGTGACTCCTTGTCGAAGTAATGTAACTCATATTCATCTAAGATTCCTCTCAACTTCTTTATTGTCTCGTGAGGATAACACTTGGTGGTGATATTTGGCATTTTGTCCATGTTTTTTAATTCATACACAAACTTCGGCTTTGGCGGCACCTGCAAAATGACCAATTAAGAATACATTAGACTTCTACCAACTCAAGCGACCCTGGCGACTCAATTGACCCATGCGACTCAAAAGACCCATGTGACTTAAACGACCCATGTGACTCAAGCGACCCATGCGACCCATTCGACCCAAGCAACACAAGCAAACTATGCGACTCAAACGATCCTTGCGACTTAAGCGACATAAGTGACACATACGACTCAAACGACCCTTGCGACTCAATGAGACTTAAGCGACCATTGCGACCATTGAGTCCCACTAAGTCTCTTAAATCGAAGATGGTCATGAGTCGCTTGAATCGAAGAGGGTCATGAGTCTCAAGCAACCCTTGCGACTCAAGCGACCCATGCAACTCCTGTCACCCTTACGACTCAATGAGACTCGATCAGTCGTTGCGACTCAAGCGACTCAATGAGACTCAAGTGACTCATTGAAACTCAACTGATTCAGTGAGACTTAACTGACTCATTAAGACTCAATCGACTCACTAAGACTCACACCCATTTCAAATCAACAAACAATTTTACTTTCAACAACCTGTAAAACCCTAGATTTTGATCTACTTACACTTACTGACGCCATTGAAGATTGACTCGTGCTCTCTTCTTTACTAGTGATTATTGTCATTTCTTTCTCACTTCAAAATTTACTTGGTCTCAACTTGAAATTTCTTCTTGTCAACTTCAAATCGATCCCTTTCAAGTTCGAAATCACCTCGTATTCCTTGCTCTTAACTTTGAAACAGTTTTTCTTTCGAAAAATTGTCAGAACGTGTGTTTTTTCACGTGCGAAAATTAAGGGCAAATTTATGTTTTCTCGAATTTTTATTTCTATTTAATAATTATTTTTACGAGGGTAAACTTGAAGTACTTCAGTCGTATGAGGGTGTCTCTGATATTACGCCCCTTGAAGATCGTGTAAAAAGCAGGATCAAAAAATTCTTATATTCTATACACACTGTTATTTAATATAATACATGATATATATATATATATATAGTTTGGAAAGTAAAGTATCTAAATTACATTATAGATTAGATTTAAAATAAATTTAATGTCAAAATTATTAATTTCAATTTATCATAAGATATATTTCAACATAATTACACTTAAAAAAGTACGTTTCGTTCTATACGTTTATTATAATGTTTCAACACCTTTTTTTTAATTTAACTATATATTCTTACTAACAGAATTTTCTATGAATACCCATATTTATTATTTAAAATATTTTGTGTTATATGTTTATATAAATCAAGTTTTATTTTTTAAATATTTATTAAATAAATTTTTGTATATTAGTTTCTAAAATGGTTTTTCTATATTTGATTATGACCTTCTTAATATTTATAACATAATTCCTCCTATTATATATTCATATCAATTACATTGAAAAATATTATGTCTAACAAGTTAATAAACTATTACTACATTTTATATACAAATTATTTATCATTTCCTATACTTACATTACAAATTGTCCTTGCGTCTAAAACTATCTAAATATTTTGTGTTATATGTTTTGCATTTTTTGTTTTAGATTAGATTTGTTTCACATAATAATTATATTATGGTCGTAAAAACAACTTTTATTAATGTATTCTATAATTTTATAGTAACTCATATATTTTGATCTATTTTTTTCATTTGAATTTGATTCAAGTATCAATACCTTACAATCATCTAAATCGTTTCACCCTATTTCTCAAAGAAAGAGCAATCTTTGAGATCATTGGTTTTGATGCAGTTAGGAGAGTTGACTTACGCAAAAGTTACAATTTGGTTTACCATTACAACCAAAATTTGTATTTTATAAAACAATGCTTAAGTTTGAGTGATCACAATATAAGCATGAACATGACTGCAGTTGTCAATGAGGTTCATGTGGTATATAAATCAAATGACACAACTACATATATAAAGTAGTCTCGCTGCATATATAAACCAGTCCCCATCACCTAAGTATGCCAACATTTCGTACAAGTAAAAGTGTTGATTCCATTGAAAATCTTGAGTATTGCATTGACTATAAACCTCCTTGACATTCATTTATTTCTCCATTTGTCTCATTTTCTCTGTAGAAATATGCTTGACTAAGTACAAATTTATAGGTATATGTGTTTGTATTGTAGAAAAAACAATTTTAAAAATTTATTTCTGAAATATAGTATGAGTTTATAACCAATTTATTGTGAAATGTTGTTAATGTTGAACACCCTACGGTTACTGATGGTATCAATTTCTCTTTTATTTTTATTTTTACAATTATCTGATATATTGAAACACTAAAATAATCAAGAATCATTCGATTTCTTCTCATTAATGCCAATCAATGGTAACTCATTTTGCAAATCAATGACTTTCAATTATTTTAGAATAGATGGTGAAATTATTTAAAGGATGGAGAAGACACCGAATAGTATATTCTCCTTCAAAATCTCTACATATATCTTCCATTTATCTCATCAAACATGTAATTCATATCAAAATAAATATATAACATGTATGTTGGCTAATTGCATGTGTTTGCAAGATATGCTAATAATATCCATGATATTCGCTAATAGATACCAATTTCAGCACGATAATTTTCGGGATGAGAGTTCGCATTAAATCTCATAAAATTTATACAACATTATTTTTTATAAAATGTAAATCAATTAACAATAAATTTTTTTTATGTAATTCGGTTACAAATATACGCATTTTAGATTACTTGCATTTGTTTAATAGTAATATACTAATTAATATTTTAATTTTTTCACGTTTTAGTGAATTTTTTTCAGCATAATTGCATGACGTGTATATTGAAATAAAAAAAATTAATTTCAATATGATTTAAACAATATTGTTTTACAAAAGCATGTATCGATTGAATAAGTGAACATGCATGAATTTTTGTATTTATTCAATATTAATCTTCATATGGTTCAATTTTCTTATTTCTATTTTATAATATAGAGAATACTTATCTCTTTTACATTTTATGCAAAAATGAAAGGTTAATTTTACTTGATAAATCTTATTTTTTAACTATATAAATATCATTGTCCGTTTTCTTTTATTATCTAATACTTTTAGAAATTTTATGTATATTTTAACCCAATTAAACATTTTTATTATATTATATATGAATGAATGAGTTAATAATGTATACATACAAATTTGGTTTTATATTAAAAATTTGATGAAAAAAATACAATTTTAAAACATCGTGTATTGCGCGGATTCCAGATGACATTTAAAAGAATAGCGTTTTGCAATATATGGCATTTATTGTTGTTCTTACAACACGATTTAAATATGATAATCGGAGTTATTTTGATTTATTATACTTTTAAACAAAATGTGGGCCTATGATAGGTGGGAGTGAATGGACCGTGCGAAGGATGAAATTAGAAAACAAGTGAAGAAGAGTCTTTTTTAAACTATTTATTCAAATTATTCCATAAAACATTTGAAACCGAACATCTTAACGTTAATACTAAAAGCCAAAGGAAACAAAGAAACGAAGATGAGTTCAATTCAACACAACAAAACCCAAACTAAAGCTGCAACATAAACTTAAGTTTTACCATATCTAATAAAAAGTCTACTCCAAATTCAGTACTTTATCCTTGTGTTATTACATCCTTGAAAGCTTCAAGTTCAGTACTTTATCCTTCCATCTCCTTCTGTTATTACATCCTTGAAAGCTCCACCGCTCGGGATCATCGGGAGGACATGTTCTTGATGCGGAACGATCACATCCAACAAGTATGGTCCCGGGGTTTCCAACATCCTTTGTATCGCTCCACGGACATCTTCTTTCTTATAAATCCGCTCTGCTGGAATCTCACATGCTTCTGCAAACTTCAACATGTTTGGGTAAATCTCCTTCTCTTTTGCAGGGTTCCCTAAATATGTATGCGCTCTGTTGGCCTTGTAAAACCTATCTTCCCATTGAACAACCATTCCGAGATGTTGATTGTTCAGTAAGAGTATCTTCACTGGTAGGTTTTCTACTCGGATTGTGGCCAACTCCTGAACATTCATTATGAAACTCCCGTCCCCATCTATATCCACAACGATCGCACCTGGATTTGCAACAGCGGCTCCTATAGCAGCAGGAAGTCCAAAACCCATGGCTCCGAGGCCTCCTGAGGTCAGCCATTGCCTAGGTTTCCTGTACTTATAGAACTGTGCCGCCCACATCTGGTGTTGGCCAACTCCTGTACTAATAATGGCATTTCCATCGGTTAGCTCATCAAGGACTTCAATCGCGTACTGTGGAGGAATGGCCTCTCCGAATGTCTTGAAGCTCAAGGGGAACTTCTCTTTTTGCTCGTTCAACTCATTCCTCCAAAGGGCAAAATCAAGCTTGAGATCATCTGCTCGGTTCTCAAGTATCTTGTTCATCCCTTCCAATGCCAACTTCACATCCCCACACACCGACACATGAGGAGTCTTGTTCTTCCCGATCTCAGCTGAATCAATATCAATGTGAACTATCTTAGCACGACTTGCAAATGCCTCAAGCTTACCCGTCACACGATCATCAAACCTAACACCGAACGCAAGCAAAAGATCACTTTTATCCACAGCATAGTTCGCGTACACAGTCCCATGCATTCCAAGCATTTGTAACGACAACTCGCCATTACAGGGGTAAGATCCAAGCCCCATCAAAGTACTTGCGACCGGGATTCCAGTAAGTTCCACAAATCTGTTCAATTCATCGCTGGAGTTCAAACATCCACCACCAACATACAACACCGGTTTCTTAGATTCTGAAATCAATCTAACAATCTGTTCCAAATGAGCATCTTCTGGTGATTTGGACATTCTAGACAAGTAACCAGGCAATCTCATGGGCTGTTCCCAATTGGGAATAGCAAGCTGTTGCTGAATATCTTTAGGAACATCAACCAAAACGGGTCCAGGTCGACCCGACGTGGCTATGAAGAAGGCTTCTTCAATAACCCTAGGGATGTCATCTACGTCCATGACAAGATAGTTATGTTTCGTGATCGAGCGCGTTACCTCTACGATCGGTGTCTCCTGGAACGCGTCCGTGCCAATCATGCGGCGAGGGACTTGACCCGTAATGGCGACGAGAGGGACGCTGTCCAGCAAAGCATCGGCGAGACCACTGACGAGGTTTGTGGCTCCGGGACCGGATGTGGCGATGCAGACGCCGGGTTTTCCGGAGGAGCGAGCGTAGCCCTCGGCGGCAAAGACTCCACCCTGCTCGTGGCGAGGGAGGACGTTGCGGATAGTGGCGGAGCGCGTGAGCGCCTGGTGGATCTCCATCGACGCACCTCCTGGGTAGGCAAAGACGTTGTCGACACCTTGCCGTTCGAGGGCTTCGACGAGGATGTCGGCTCCTAATCTGGAAGTGTGTAAAGGAGATTTGGAGGAGAAATAAGAGGGTTTGGTGGAGGATAATGAGATCGTGGAGGAGGAGGCGGCCGCCATGAGAGCTCTCACAAGAATAAGAGACGGCGAGGGGAAAGAGGGAGAGAGGGTATTCTGTGAACCTAAATCATTTAAAATTGACTTCGTTGAATTTAATTAAATATTACGTAAATACCTTTTAATTTTGATAGTTTGTCTCCCTCCGCCTATAGTATTTATGTCAATTTAAGACCTTTTCTTTATTGTAGACACAAACAAAGAAAAGAGCGAGGACAAAATCTTGCCTTAGTTGTATGTTTCAAAGCCGGAATCTGACCGGCCGGTTTGACACAGACCAGTTATATCAAACGCATACGTGAACATATATTTATGTAGAGTCTAGTCAGACGAGGAGAAAACAAATCTGTATAACAACAAGAATGAAAAATGTTTTAAGTAAGGGTAAAAAAGAAGGAAATAAGAACTAATGGAGTCTACTAAGGCTGGACTTCTATACGCAATGTGGATTATCTTCAAATGCTTCCTCTTGTTGTTGAAGCATCATTATTATTACCTGCCAATAATAAAGAGAAGCCATAAGGCATCAATGGTGTAGTCCCAAAAAGAAAAGGGTAAAATTTCAACTAAATGATTTGTTTTATTGGAGAAAGCATGACTCCACGAAAGCAATCTCGGCTAATAGATGCACAAAGGATGAATCGAAACAGATGAAATCATTTGTCAAATCCATAATAGATGCACAAAAGATGAATCAAAACAGACAGAACCATTTGAGAAATCTATAGGCTAGACGATGTACAAAACGATAGAAGCAGAACCGAAAACCAAGATAACCGGTTACATCATTTATGTCTTTTAAATTAACCTTCAAACCCACAAGCATGTCTACCCAACAAATCCAAAATGCGAGTGTTAGTTTACATTTTTCTATAGCAACTTAATCCACCAGCAATCATAATTCCTAAAGTTCAGTGAAACCTATTGCTGATCTCATAAAAAACATCCAAATGCAATAAACACATCACTGCCAATTTTGAAAGGTTCATAGACCAAGAAAACATTGAACTTTAACATTTGCTACAAATTCTAGAAAAAAAACATATGCATTCGTTCAAGTCAACGAACATTTCAGCTACGGACATATATTCAAAGCTAGGAATTGCACGAATAATTCACCTAAGAGCATGTACTCAAAGTATGGAAATGCACGAACAATTCAGCTAAGTAGATCCAACGATGATATTGTTGATTGGAATGAAGACGAACTTTACGAAGAACCCCACGAATCCCATCACGACGAACCTAATCGTCGTGCGCACCGCAACCTTGCTAAATTCAGCACACAGTAGATACTCAGATTAAGAAAACCCAACCACAAATCCAAATAAAATCACAATCCAAAATACAAACCCTAAGAATCTGGAAAACCCTATTTTTTTGTAGGATCATAAAGTTCCAATTTAACAATAAAAATTAAAGGGGTAAATAGTATACCCTTGCGATCGGGCTTGTGACAACGTTGGACGAGGCGGATGCTGCTCTTAGCAAAATCTCTGAGAGGATCGATTGCTGAATCAATGACTTCCATGGCTTCGAATATCCGACCGTGCCGAAATTAGGATTTTTAGTTTCCTTTCAGGTGGTTCCTCGTTAGAATTAGGAAGATGAAAGATAGATTTCGTTCAATCCTTTTATATGCTTTTTTTTTTTGTTGACCTCAGTCACTTGTTAATCGGATAATTGGTTCGGTATCGAATTAAGTCCGGTTTGCAATTGCGTAATCGGTTTACACAAGCTTTTGAAAAAGGTTGCGGAAAAATTTTGTCATCTTGTATAGGTTTTGGGTGAAAAAAACGTGGGTGATTACACTTAGGATTATGTAAGAATTAAGAGAGATAAAAAAACAATAATGACATAAGTGTGTTTAGGGTTGGGGAAAATATTCGAAGTATTCGTATTCGAACCGGAAATTTGAATATCCGCTGACACAAATACAAATACAAATATTAGAAATTAGATATTCGACAAATACAAATACAAAGAGCAGACTCAATTATCCGAACTATTCGTATTTGTAAGTACTACATAGAAAATTTAGTTAATATATAGATACATATATAACAAAATTGATTTTAATGATCAAATTGGAAATAAAAAACATTACTAATCTTATTTAAACACTTATTACATAAATGTATAGAGAAATATGCAGTATATTTATGATTGGAGTACTAAAATATCAAATTATATATATAAAAGTTCTTGCAAATAGAGACTTTTGGTGAAGTCACCTCATCAACCAATTTTTTATTTTATGTATTTTGGAATACAAAAAGTCACTTCATTCATCACCTTAAATCTCCATCCAAACATTCTTCACTAAATTTTAAATTATTTTAAATATCAATTTTATTTTTTTTACGTATGAGAAGCTCAACATGTAAAAAATTAAACAATTAAATGAGTAAAAATAAAAATTTCAATTTAAACGTTCTTATCTCTAAACAAGTTCAATTTGCAAAAAATTAAACAATTAGACGAGTACAAATAAAACATGTTTCCTCATTTACAAGTTCAACCAAATCCTTCTCATGTTCTCATTAGAGCGATAGATCATGCCCTCTGTTATTTTTCCGGTAACACCAAGCTGTTGTTGCAGCGCCTCACGTCGGCCTTACGTCTGTACAGAGAGTATGGGCATTGAGAGGTCAAGAAGTTTTGTTCCGTTGAGTTCATTCCAAGTGTAAGTTTGCGGCTCTTTGTTACGACCGATGCAAGGTTATACGATACCAAGTTAGGTTATACACGAAGAATTACATTTTTGGTTTTGGATAAGTTTACGTACGAGAAGTTTAACATGTAAAACAATTAAACAATTGAATGAGTAAAACTAAAAATTTCAATTTAAACGTTTTTATCTCTAAAAAGTTCAACATGCAAAATCTTATACATTAACAGTTTAGTTTTTGCTTAATTCTGGTGAAACCACGTCAGTGTTGATGTGGCAGCCACATCACTGTTGACATGACTTTATATAATTGTTTTTTAATTTTTTAGATTTTAAACAATTTTTATTGGATAATATTAGTTGAAATTTTTATTATTGTATTATATTCTTTTATATTATAAATTTAATTCAATCATTATTTATATTTATGATTATATATTTTAGATCAATATACTTTTCAAAAATAAAAAATCTAAAAACTTATTTTATTTAGATTCTAAAATGAACTCAATCTATCTTTATTAACTTTGTTGATATAAGATTTTTCTAAATTATATATATAAATTAAAAAAATAAAATTTATTTTGTATACGTTATAGAAAATAAAATTTAATGTATAACATTGTTGTTTATGTTTTAATTATAAACGTTTTTAGAATTATAATATATATATATATATCATATTTAAAACCTAAACTTTAAAAAAATAAAATTTAATTTATATACATTTTAGAAAACAAAATTTAATGTTTTAGTTACCTAAAAGTGGAGAAATTATATATATATATATATAAGTTATATATTCTTTAATTATGAACTTTATAATTTAAATGCAAACGTGCCAATATTGATTATAAATTAATTTAAAATTTAAGAAATCTTTCAAATGCGTTAAATTAATCAATCACTTAATTATATTAAATCACAATGATTCATTTTTGTAAAATTAAATAATAATCATGTATAACTAAAATGAAAACTGTTTCGTTAATGATATTTTCAATAATAGGGTTTGATACAAAATTATGATTTGTTTTATATGGTTCTAAGGATTTTACAATGCGGGAATTAAATATGATTAAAGTGTATTTTTTATTTACAAAATTTGATAATAATTTATTATTTTTAAAAGTCCATGCAATGTGCAAGTTCATTTTCTAATCTATATATAAAAAGAAAGGTTTTTTTCTCTTCTCCTTACGACACTTAATCAGGAGAGAGAAATTTTTTTCCCCTCACGTAGGCCTTAAGTTTGTACAGAGAGTTTGGACATTGAGAGGTCAAGAAGTTTTGTTCCGTTGAGTTCATTCCAAGTGTAAGTTTGCGGCTCTTTGTTACGAGGAATAACCGATGCAAGGTTATACGATACAAAGTTAGGTTATACACGAAGAATTGCATTTCTGTTTTGGATAAGTTTACGTACGAGAAGTTCAACATGTAAAACAATTAAACAATTGAATGAGTAAAACTAAAAATTTCAATTTAAACGTTTTTATCTCTAAAAAGTTCAACACGCAAAATCTTATACATTAAAAGTTTAGTTTTTGCTTAATTCTGGTGAAACCACGTTAGTGTTGATGTGGCAGCCACATCACTGTTGACATGACTTTGTATAATTGTTTTTTAATTTTTTTAGATTTTAAACAATTTTTATTGGATAATATTAGTTGAAATTTTTATTATTGTATTATATTTTTTTATATTATAAATTTAATTAAATCATTATTTATATTTATGATTAGATATTTTAGATCAATATACTTTTCAAAAATAAAAAATCTAAAAACTTATTTTATTTAGATTTTAAAATGAACTCAATCTATCTTTATTAATTTTGTTGATATAACATTTTTCTAAATTATATATATAAATTAAAAAAATAAAATTTATTTTGTATACGTTAAAGAAAATAAAATTTAATGTATAACATTGTTGTTTATGTTTTAATTATAGACGTTTTTAGAATTATAATATATATATATATATCATATTTAAAACCTAAACTTTAAAAAAATAAAATTTAATTTATATACATTTTAGAAAACAAAATTTAATGTTTTAGTTACCTAAAAGTGGAGAAATTATATATATATATATATAAGTTGTATATTCTTTAATTATGAACTTTATAATTTAAATGCAAACGTACCAATATTGATTATAAATTAATTTAAAATTTAAGAAATCTTTCAAATGCGTTAACTTAATCAATCACTTAATTATATTAAATCACAATGATCCATTTTTGTAAAATTAAATAATAATCATGTACAACTAAAATGAAAACTGTTTCGTTAATGATATTTTCAATAATAGGGTTTGATACAAAAATATGATTTGTTTTATATGGTTCTAAGGATTTTACAATATGGGAATTAAATATGATTAAAGTGTACTTTTTATTTACTAAATTTGATAATAGTTTATTATTTTTAAAAGTCCGTGGAATGTGCAAGTTCATTTTCTAATCTATATATAAAAAGAAAAAGTTTTTTATCTTCTCCTTACGACACTTAATCAGGAGAGAGAAATTTTTTTATCTTTTTACAAATTTTTATATCTATCAATTTACTTTTTTTTGTTAGATTTATCATTAATATAGCAAGGTATATTAAACAATTAAAATACATTTATATTTTTAATTTAATTATTTAATTATTTTTTAAATGTAATAATATAATACATAATAGATGAAAACGTAAGATATTTGAAATAATTATGATATATTTATGTTTTTAATCTAATTTTGTCATTCAAATTTTTAAACGATATCAGTTAATATAATATATTATATTTTAAAATTAATTATATATATAAAAAAAGTTTTTTCTCTCTTTTCCTTGTGACACCTTAGTAGGAGAGAAAAATTAAATCTTTTTACAATCTTTTATATCCATCAATTCATTTATTTTTTGTTAAATTTATTATTAATATAGCAAGGTATATGAAACAATTAAAATATATTATATTTTTTAATTTAATTTGTAAATAATTTTTTTAAAAAAATGTTATTAATATAATACATGGTATATGAAAAGGTATATGAATAAAGCAAAGTATTTGAAACAATTACAATACATTCATATTTTTTTAATATAATTATGTAATTCAAATTTTAAAAAAATGTAATTAATATAATACATTTAATTTTAAATGTGGTTAATATTGTGGAAGATAAAAAAATTTCATTTATTTAATTGATTGTGGAAATCGTGGATCTTCCGTTGGTTATCATGGAAGAGAAACATTGTCCTTCTAATTATCATCTTGCGCTCTCAACTCCTGTAACCAGCCCACATACTCACTTCTTTTTGCTCTCCTGTGTTGTCACCGCCGTCACTTTCGAAATAATCATCCTCCTCACCGAATATCTGATATGAACCATATGTTGCGCTCTAGAAATATAATATGCTAAAGTAATAAACCCTTAAAAATAATAATAGATAATACTGAATGAGTTCTTCTTTCATTATTTTTAATTTCTATTACATAGATATCTTTCTTTACATTATCATTTTATGAAATAATATAGCAAAATTGTTTTTCTTTAATCTTATTATTGAACTATAATAATTATATCTTACAATTTTTTTACAGTTTTAAATAAAAATTCACAGATATTGGTCATTTTTTTGGAGATCGAGAGAATACATGAAACATCTAGAACATGTTTAGGTCCTATGAAAATAATTGATTATGTAGCATTTTTATAAAATGAATTCTTTAATAACAACCCTTGAACTTTATATATCATAATGTATAAATGTAAAAATCTTTGTCGATTTGCACGTTAACAACAATATGAGAGATTGTACAATATAATTATAAATTAAGTAATTACCAGTTTGATAATTTTTATATCCTGAATTGCATTATATAAGAATATACAAAGAATTTAAACTACTCTAGAATGAATATAAATATTTGTATGTAAAAAAATGTACATATATATATAAATTTGTTTGAATATATTAGTTCTACTTGATTTATATATAATATTTTTTTATTCAATTTTTAATAACTATTTACTATTATACGGTTTTATGCTAGATAATATTTATAACAAAACATTTAAATTGATAAATATAATAAATATATTATTGTGATAAATAATATAACCACCCGCGCATAGCACGGGTTCGATTCTAGTACTTTAAAATAACTAATATTGTTGAAGATTTAATTTACACTAAAAAATAGTTCTAATCCAAATGAGTTAGATAATGCTATAGAGACGTTACAATATATGAAAAAACAGAACTCGCTAAATTATAACTTTTTTGCAAGTTTTATTTTAGTGTATAATCTAACAACTTGTTTCATTGTTTTAGGTGAATTGACGGTATTCCTAGAATTATCAACGAAACTAAATTTAAATGGCTAATGTGGAGATGATTGTGAAGATTTGGTACTTTGTTTTATTTATATTATGTATCTTTGCATCTTTGTGCGATTTGAATTTTAGTTTTAGATTATAATTGATAATTATTGATTTTTTTTTATTAAAATTCTTTTTTATATATTTTTACGTAAACAAAAATTAGGTTCGTATACGGATATCATATATCTGACGGATATTCGTATATTCGATAAATATTTGTATATTCGAGAAATATCAGTATTTATAAATATCCGAATTTACAAATACAAATATAAATAATAAATCTGGATATTTGTCAAATACAAATAATCAAATATTCGTAAATATTCGTTATTTGCCCAGCCCTAACCTATTGCAATAACTACTAAAGTAATTCGGATTAATAAAACTTGAACAATTTATTATTATGGTTGAAGGCATGGAAAACGAGAGTGGAAAAACTTCTATCAGAAACCATTGTCTAGGATCATTGAACCCAAAAAATCTCAGAAACGCAATCTTTCTGGAACAAATTCTTTACAATTGATATATATACACACTAATTTTGGCCGAGGAGTTAGAAAAACCCAGTACCCACCAACCATCAACAAGGACATCGTCTCACACTTTTTTTCTTTATTATTCATTTTCCTTCTCTTCCCCTCCATCCATTTGATCTGCCATCAACTCTAAAATTGTGGACTCGACCTGGGGTTACGCAAACAGTTATTGTAGCCTTTCGGTCGTTGTCGGAGTGCTCTTTCACATTAACTTCTTTTGAATTTAACATTGATTGCTACAAACCCTAGTGTAGCAGAAAATGTGTTTCATTATCTTTATTATTATCAAAGTCTTTGGCAGTGTTATATAAACTTTAAAATTTAATTAAATATTTAATTATCCTACAATATAGGTCTTTAGCTGATGAAGACATAGTTCAGGAAATCTTGGTTGATATAGACGCTACGACGGATCGAAGGGCGAGTGCTGACAGAGCGGAGCACGGTGAACCAATCACTAAGTCAAGTGCCAAGAGGATTCAAGACGACACGTTGGAGCTGGTCCGTGATAAGGACATGCTTTATGTGGGACATCCCGAGATCGCCCGAGGTGCGAGATCTTTACATTATTTCCGCGCAGAATGAAGGCATATCGGAGACCGCGTGATTGAAAGCCGATGAGACGATCAAAGCTTCATTTATGGAGGTCAAAACTTCATTTATGGGTCAAAAACTTCATTTATCGCTTTGACTGACTTTTTTGTTTCTAGCATTTTAAAGTTTTTATCATTTTATTATTTTCATACTATTTTTCACTCTATAAATAGGGGAAGAAAACATTTGTTAGAACATACACATTTGATATTTAATATTTCTTTTAATATGTGAGTGATTCTCCTTTTAACGGTTTTTAAAAACTATCGTGCGGACTCCGCTCGGCTGTAACCCGGTGAGTTCATTTCAACTTATCATTCGACTCTATCATATTTCGTTCGTGCCTGGTTGGAGAATGGTTTACAACCGTTCGTTTGAACGTAGGTCTAGGCCGCTTCATCGAGTTGTCTAGGGTTTTTGCGAACAAAATCCACCGCCTACGAGAAGTAGTATCCAGGCTCATATCAAGTGGTATCAGAGCCATTTCTCGGGGATTATCCATCATTGTCTTTCATTAGTTTAAGAATTTTTTATTAGCTTCCTCCTTAATTTTCTGCTAGTAAAAATATTATTTTTATTTGTGTCAAAAACTAAAAAATATATAAAAAATATAAAAAACGAAAAAAAGAAAAGAAAAATATGTTTACTTGAAAAAAAGAGAGAAGAAAACTAAAAAAAGAGAAAAAAGAATTGTTACGTGAGTCTTTTGTGGTTTGTGTGTGTGAGTATTTCGTAGTTTATTGCATGTGTTATTATTTGCACATTGGGTTTTCTATTTGTGACCAAGTGTTTAAACATCCGAGACATATATATTATGTTCTATTCGCGAGGGCTAGACCATTTCCAAAACTTGTCATAGTGGTCTATACGTTGAATCGAGGAAAGTTTATTTGAATGTCGCTTATTCGTGGCTGAAAAGAGTTAGCATTATAGTTCACATAAAGAACTCGAAAAGGAAAACAGTGAGAACAAATGGAAATTGAGTGAAACACAATTCTAACTGTGTGCGAGGCTCGAACATCTTCTTTTTTCTTTGTCTCACTCTGTATTTTATTTGCTAACATTGAATTTAAGCGTATTGTGTGTACATGATCAAACGAAAAAAATGTCTGAATCAGAGGATCATGAGTTGCCAATGGCCGGTATAAGCGCTGTTCAAATGCGCGAATTAAGTGGTCTCCTACAGCAACAGGTAGCCGACGCTATGGGGTGAGTTACTCGTGATCTAAATCAGCACATGGAGAACCTCACGTTGCGTGTCGATCAAGTGAGAATGCGTGACTCACAATCGAAGCTGCTGATGAACCGAGACCGCAAAAAATCAAAGAAGACATCACAGCCAACTGGCCTAGTGTACATGTCAAAAGAAATCGCAAGCATTACGAGACCTCAAGCAACGAAGAATGAGCACCATATGAAGAGGAAGTACGGGATTTGGTGCCAAGAAGGCCACGACAAGAGATATGTTCATAGACAAGCAGATGATGGAAACCTACTTAGATTGGGAACGAAGAGTGGAGTTAGTTTTTTTGGTGCATAATTATTCAGAAAGAAAGAAAGTGCAGTTGGTTGCCGCTAGATTTAATGACTATGCATTAGCGTGGTGGGACAAAATCGTGATTTCATGAAGAAGGGAAGATAAACCACCCATTACTCTTGGCGAGAGTGGAAAAGAATAATGAGGCGATGCTTCGTTCCAAATCATTTTTCG
This sequence comes from Gynandropsis gynandra, assembly GCA_036759665.1. NCBI lineage: Eukaryota > Viridiplantae > Streptophyta > Magnoliopsida > Brassicales > Cleomaceae > Gynandropsis > Gynandropsis gynandra. The sequence goes on from CM071870.1 coordinate 9,837,860, forward strand.
TTGGGACGTTATTAGGAGGTTAGGAAAGCTCGAGAAAGGTAACCTAGTATCGAGGATTATTACAAGGAGATGGAAATGTTGCTCATCCGAGCTGATCTTGAAGAGGATAGAAGTGACCATGGAAAGATTCTTCGATAGATTGAATGAGGATATCTAAGATGAGGTGGAAACCAGTCATTACATGGATCTTGATGAGTTGTTGCACTTGGCGAACAAGTTTGAAAGGCAATTCAAGACAAAAGGCAAGGCACAATCTCGTTTCAGATCTAGTTCGTCTAGTGTGAGACCAACGCAATTACGAGGCGACCAAAGAGCTTATGGATCTAAGGCTCCACAAAGGTTCGAGAACAAGACAGACTCATTCCCGCAAAAGAGTGGCAAGTCCATTGAGACTAACCGCCCAAGGACACGAGACATCGAATGTTACAAGTGTCATGGAAAAGGCCATTACGCCAATGAATGTGGCAAATGAAAAGCCTTGATTCAGTATGAGGATGGCATGACTGAGATCAAGGAAAGAGGTTGATGATGACAATGTGTCCATGCCATCTCTCGAGGACGACCTAATTGATGAGCCGCCCGTGAAAGGAGATTAGATGGTCTTGAGGCGGGTCCTTAATCTTCGAACACAAGAAGAGGAGATCAAGCAGAGACAAAATATCTTTTACACAAGATGTTTCGTGAAGGACAAAGTTTGCAGCCTAATCATCGATAACGGGAGTCGCACCAATGTGGCTAGCACAACTTTACTAGAAAAGGTAGGTTTGACTGTCAAGAGACATCCTAAGTCGTACCGTCTTACGTGGTTGAACGAAAGTGGCAACACTAAAATTCACAAGCAAGTGCGAGTGCCATTTCGAATTGGATGCTATGAAGATGAGGTACTCTATGATGTTGTGCATATAGAAGCATGCCATTGGCTTCTTGGAAGGCCTTGGAAATTTGACAACTTGCACGATGGTCATACCAATAGGTATACAGTGTTGCACAATGAGACGCAACATCGACAACTACCAATGACTGCAAAGGAAATATACCAAGATCATCTGCAAATGATCAAGTAAGAAGGTAAAGCTCTTGTGAAAACATGTGACCAAGAGGAAAAACACTTGAATTCTCACGAGATCAAGAAAAGGATGCCAACAAAGATCCATGAGAGGGAACCAGTGAGATCCAACCCGAGCTTCTTTGTAAAAGCTAGTGAAGTCTAAAAAGTTTTTCTTTCGCATCAGCCTTTGTTTGTACTTTTGTTCAACGAAATTCTCTTGAACGCTGATGATCTTATTCAATTTGTACCGAGTGGGTTCCTTGATCTGCTGCAAGGGTACAATGATGTTTTTCTCGAGGAGATTTAGAAAGGTTTCTCGCCAATATGGGGAATTGAACATCAAATTGATTTTCAGTCCTGGTGCAAGCATTCTAAACAAGCCGGCATGTCGTACCAACCCTGAGAAAACAAGGGAATTGCAATGATAGATCTCCAATCTAATGGAAAAAGGATACGTAAGGGAGAGTATGTCACCATGTCTTGTACTGAAAAGGGATGGTATGTGGATGATGTGTATCAATTATCGTGTTTTCAATCAAATAACAGTCAAGTATCGACATCTTATTCCTAGACTCGACAATATGCTAGATGAGCTACATGGGTTAAAAGTTTTTTCAAAAATTGACTTGAAGAGTGGCTATCATCAAATTAAGATGAAGGAAGGCGATGAATGGAAAACTGCATTCAAGACCAAGCATGGGCTTTACGAGTGGTTGGTTATGCCATTTGGAGTACGAATGCACCCAGCACCTTCATTCGCTTGATGAATTATGTTCTCCGGCCATTCATGGATGCTTTGTGGTGGTGTAAATTTGACGATATTATTGTCTATAGCAAGAATCTTACTGACCATGTTACCCATGTACGTGTTGTTCTATACGTTTGCTATATGCTAATCTCAAGAAATGCATGTTTTGCATTGATGACTTGGTTTTTCTAGGTTTTGTGGTGAGTAAACAGGGCATTAAAGTGGATGAGGAGAAAGTTGCGGCTATTAAAAGTTGGCTGATTTCGAAGATCGTTGGAGAAGTTCAGAGTTTTCATGGTCTTACGAGTTTCTATAGGCAATTTGTGAAGAACTTTAGTACAATCGTTGCACCATCGACTGAAATAATCAAGAAGTGTTGGTTTCTAGTGGGGAGAAACTCAAGAGGCTGTTTTTCAGCTTCTAAAGGATAAGCTTACTAATGCATCGCTTTTGTTCGTACTCGACTTTTCAAGAGCATTTGAGATTGAGTGTGACGCTTCTGGTGTAGGAATTGGCATCATTCTCATGCAAGATTCAAAGCCCATTGCCTACTTTAGTGAGAAGCTCAGTGGAGCTCAGCTTAATTATCCGACTTATGACAAGGAACTCTATGCTCCGAGCACTTCAGACATGGCAACATTACCTATGGCCAAAAGAGTCGTTATTCGAACGGATCAGGCATTGAAACACCTCAAGGGACAACAAAAGCTCAACAAGAGACATGCGAAGTGGATAGAATTTTTGGGAACATTTCCTTATGTCATTCGCTACAAGCAAGGTAAGGAAAACATTATGGCCGATGCACTATCTAGTTGTCATCATCTTATTGTTTCCAGGATTCTAAGTTGCTTGGTTTTGAGTACATTAAGCATTTGTACGTTTCTGACATCGACTTTGAGATTGTCTTTAGAGAGTGTGAGCATGGTGTTCATGGTTATTACTATCGTCGTGAGGGATTTCGTTTTTTGAGAAACAAACTTTGTATTTTGAATTGCTCATTTCGAGATTTGCTGACTAGAGAAGCTCATAATGGCGGTTTGATGGGGCATTTTGGAGTGGCGAAGACTTTGAGCATTTTACAGGAACATTTCTTCTAGCCTCATTTGCGAAGAGATGTTGAACGCATATGTGCTCGTTGTCTTACTTGCAAAAAGGCTAGGTCTTGATTACAACCTCATGATTTGTATACACCATTGCCCATTCCAAGCCATCCATGGATTGATTTGTCAATGGATTTCGTCCTTTGCTTACCTAGGATACGGACCGATAAGGATTCGATCTTTGAGGTGGTAGATCGTTTTTAAAAAATGGCTCATTTCATTCTTTTCCACAATACCAATGATGCATTTCATATTGTGTCTTTGTTCTTTCAAGAGGTTATCGTATTGCATGGAATGCCTAGGACCATAGTATTTGATTGAGATGTGAAATTTCTTAGCTATTTTTGAAAAACATTGTGGTCTAAACTTAAAACGAGGTTTTTATTCTCGACAACTTGCCATCAACAAACTAATGGACACCCCGACGTTGTCAATCAAACCTTGTCGACATTGTTTCGTTCCTTGGTGAAAAAGAACTTGAAGACTTGGGAAAAATGCTTGCCTCACATCGAATTTGCTTATAATCGCACAAAGCATTCAACGACTAAGATTTCCCCTTTTGAGATAGTCTATGGCTTCAATTCGATCTCTCCTATGAATTTCACTCCTATGCCTATAGAAGAGCGTACTAACCTAGATGGGAAAAGGAAAGTTGAATTCATGAAACAAATTCATGCTAAGGCTAGGAAGAATATTGAGGTCGGACAAAACAATACGAGCGACGAGCAAACAAGGGACGAAAGGAAATCATCTTTGAACTCGATGACATGGTTTGGGTTCAATGTGCACAGGAAATGTTTCCTAATGAGTGCATGTCGAAATTGATGGCCTGAGGGGTCGATCTTTTCAAAGTTCTCAAGCGGATTCTTAGTGAGTATAACATTAGTTCAACATTCAAAGTTTCTAATCTGTCTCCTCTTGTTACAGGTGATGCAGATTTGAGGGCAAATCTTTCCCAAGAAGAAGAGACTGATGAGGACATCTTTCGGGAAGTCTTGGTTGATATAGATGCTATGAAGAATTGAGGGGCGAGTGCTAACCGAGCGGAGCACGATGGACCAATCACCACATCACGTGCCAAGAGGATTCAAGACGACATATTGGAGCTAGTCAGTGTTGTGTTCGAGACGAGGACATGCTTTATGTGGGACATCTCGGGATCGTTTGAGCTGCGAGACGTTCACATTATTTCTACACAGAACGAAGACGTATCGGATACCGCATGATTGAAAGTTGATGACATGTTTAATGTTTCATTTATGGAGGTTAAGACTTCATTTATAGGTCAAAGACTTCATTTATCGCATTGACTGACTTTTCGTTTCTAGCATTTTCTAGTTTTTATCATTTTTTTCGTATTTATACCATTTCCCGCTCTATAAATAAGGGACGAAAACATTTTTTAGAACACACTCATTTGATATTTGATATTTCTTTTACTATAAGAGTAATTCTCCCTTTAACGCTTTTTTAAGATTTATCGTGCGGACTCCGCTCGACTGTAACCCGGTGAGTTCGTTTCAACTTATCGTTTGAGTTTGTCATAACTCGTTAGTGTCTTTGATTTCGTATAAATCGCTAGGCTTTGTTGCGGAAGGGTTCAGAACTGTTTGTTTGAACGTGGGTCTAGGTCGTTTCATTGAGTTGTCTAAGGGTTTTGCGAACAAAATCCACCGCCCAAGAGAAGTAGTATCCAAGCTCGTATCATTAGCAGTCTTATATTCTCTCAAAGATTTGTAACTTTTAAGCAATTAAGAATAGAGTGAGATAATATATTCTCAATGTCAAAAACATTTATATAAATATGATAACAATAAGGCTAATTAAGTACTTGATAGAAAACTACCAGACTGTTGTAGATCCAAAATGGACGCAACAAATAAGTTGATTAAAGCAATAGATGATATTGTATGAGTATTGTTGTTTTGGCGTATACTAGGATGTTCAAGACAACATAATCATCTTCTAACAAATGCATCAGATGATATTTCACTATGAAAGATTCAAATCTAAAACTAAATTTTCGAATATGATGCATTTTCAATGAAAAAAAAATAAAATCTCATTTTTTTCTTACAGATTTTTGAGTCTTGTTGTGATTTATGTGAGAGAATGTTGAAATTATTAAAACAAACAACATTAGTTTTTTTTATTTTGTCTCAATTTGCTAAATCTAAAAAAATAGTAAAAATAGCATTTCCCTAGACTTTTGAATATGCATGACGAAAACTGTTCGACCAAAAAATTGTGAATCTAGGCCTTTTTAGGCCTACCACCCTTGAATCTTCTCCCAAAATAAGGCAGTCAAAGTCCCCCAACCATGATCCCATATGGTATGCTTATCACGTAGGCTCATTTTTGTAGTATGAATAGACCACAAATGGTTATTGTTTTACGCACAACTAAAAAAGAAAAAAATATCATTTCCCATTTTGAAAGATAAAAACTAGAGAATTTGATTTGCTTTGTTCAATTTCTCGAAAAGTTCAAAAGGTGTTCGAAAAAATTTCTTTCGAATAGTTCACCGCATGTCTAAAAACTTCAAAAGTTTTAGAATCCGACACAAAAATCGAACTTAAAGAAATTGTGTTAAACACAAGCCTCGATAACTATTAGTTTATGGCAGGTTCTTTTAATATTATCTTAGGGTAACAGAAAATTTAAAGCCAACAGCACGCCAATAGCACATACATTTATGTTGGGATCCTTTGACGTGAAAACCACTTCCTGCTATTACCAAACACATGCTCAAGCTCATGCACAAACTCTTTGATTTTCTTTGTTTGAGAGCAATAATGTTATGTACCAAGCTTCACCAGCGATGACTGACTGTTTGTTTGCAGCCACAGTTCTAGTTGCCATGCCAAGCTCAGTTTCCAACTGTTGGGAAGCTGTGGAACGCTCTATAGGCTGAATACCAATATGTTCCTGTATGGCAAAGGATGCTAAGATCAGAGGTTCAGGCTCTGGTTCGATCCGACCATAGATTACCACCACTCCCTACAGGTTTCTATAGAACCCTTGGCAACTAATGCGAGTATACTGAGACCACACCCGACTTTCACATGCATCCCCAACCCTTGTCCGATGTTTTCCTAGAATTTCAAGTTTTATATGTGGATGATACATTCGTCCAGGTGTTTACTACTCATCAGCGCAGACAATTTTTATGTGACAATTGACCCGAAGTAAACGTCCTACAGTGCCAGGTTCTAGGCATCAAAGATCGAAGGATGTGCAACAATGTTTTTCAAAACAGAGATCCACTCACCCGAGTACTGGTTGAATCTTGAAGAGTTGTGGCCACTCAAACCCTAAGAACAGAAACTGTAGAGAAATGCCAACAAGACGTACCTGCATTACGCCTATTGCTCAGACAGGGTACTATGTCCCCATGAGCCTCCAGAATTCAGAAGTTGCAAATGGTGAAGATCACTTCTTGCAAGGGCCTACTCTCAGAAAGAAAAAAAAAAGAAAAAAAAAGAAGCCTGTAGACAAGAGATGTTACTGTAACCCTCATCTGTAAGAGCCAGACTAGATAAGTCATCTTGGTCCAAGAGAAGATGGATCTTAGTTTAGGTTCAGGTGCTACATAAACCTCTTCTTCTTGGGTCACTAAAAGAACAGTAGAAAACTGTAACATATCAGATATGATCATACCACGAAGCTGACTGAGAAAGAAGTAAACTAGAGCAATGGGGAAAAGAAAGCGTAAACTAGAAGCTGCACATTAGATATATGGTTAGGCAAGTCTCAGTAGTCTAGTTTTAGCTGCATCAACTTAAGTTAACAGACCAGTAGACAAGTTTTTTCTTTTGCTTTTTTCAAGCCAGCCCTTCAATTAAAAGCAGAAACAAATAAGATACATGCAAAATCAAGGTAGTGTCCACTATCTTCAACAACGGAGCACCTGCTGGCAAGCCCCTGGCATCTGACATCCTCGAGCTCAGCTGCAGAAATACAAAACAGAAACAATCAGAAAGATTGCAATTGAAATATCTACAAAACCCCAAGCTCAAAGTTGCAGTTTTGAAGCCAAAGAAGCCGGGACAGAAAGATTGCATTTGAAATAACTACAGAACCCTGAGCTCAACGTTGCAGTTTTGAAGCCAAAGAAGACGGGCAAGGTTTTTCTTTGACAAATTGTACAGAGGATGCAGTAGATGGGTTCGGTATTAAGGAACAAAGAAGAAGGATCTCTGGAAATATAAAGAGAGCAGAAAGATGATTCATTCATTACAAATAGAGAGTTACAAAAAGATATCCATGTCCATATCTTGGACCCAAGAAGATTGCAGACATATCAAGTTTGATTGAGCCAACCACACTCGGAGGTTCATCAGTTGGAACAAACAGGCACTCAAATGGAGTACAAATGACAATGGCTGAGATATTTACAAGAATGTTATTCGAGAAAATAGTAAACCCCTTAAATCAAACGACAGTTAGAATAAATGATACTAATTCCGAAATCGATTAGCAACACGAATTCTAAAACCCTAGACGACCACTCAAAACAAGGTACATTGCTCCAAAAGAGAATAAGAAGAAGGGATTACATACCCTTGGCCCTCGAGATTTCCCTGGCCGCTGCTCCCGCCGCTGCCGTACGACACCTCATCGCCGGCGGCCGAATTCTGCCAAACGCTCTGCCACGCCTGAGACGGCGGCTGCACATAAACTCCGGTGGGATCCACGGCGGGTCCTCCGCTCATCATTCCGCCGGGACCCGCCTCGTCCCTGGGGACGATATCAACGAGGAAATCGAAGATGTCGGTCCTGGTGATCGCTGCAGCGATGTCGTTCTTCTGGAGGGTGCGACGCTTGTTCTCCTCGGCATGAAGCCAGGATCGGATCGTGAGCTCGAGTATGAAGAGTTCGCAGGCTTTGGCGAAAAGGATCGGGGCCTCGGCGGAGATCATACGGACATCTTCATCGGCCTTCATGATCTTCTTGATCCGAGCGAGAGGAAGCTGGTGGTTCTTGAAGTCGTTTACCTGTTCGATCTCCTGACGCTGATACGACCAGAACATCTGGAGCTGCTGCTGTTGTTGTTGGAGGAGGTGGTGGTAAGGGGTTCCTCCGGCGGCAGAGCCAGGAGGGCAGGGGATAAGGGCTCCGGCAGCGGCGGCGGAGGGTGGAGGAGGAGGGTAGGCGGTGGAAGGAGGTTGCTGATTGTTGTTGTCCATTGTCGAGGAGGGTTTGACAGAACTTTTGTTTGTTTGTTTATGGTTTATGGATTTGGGGTCGTGATTGGATCAGAGGGTCCGCAACGTTTTATCAAAAGGATTAGGGCTGATTTGGATAAGGTGGACAGCGATGTACCTGATTTTTAAAAAAATCCTTTTTTCGTATAATGGTGAAAATTTGTTTTTTTATAAATCCCAAGTCTTCACCTAAATTCAATATAAGATACAGAAGACATATTTTATATTCTTTTATTTCATGATATATATATATTAGATTATGTCTACATCACATCACGTAGGAAAACGTTTACAATAAAAAATACACTATTATATTTGTTAGATATATTATATTTATTATAAAATAATAATATTATGTGAATGTCTTTTGAGTTTTCCAACTCTTCATATTCCATCACGTAGGTTTACAATAAAAAATACACTATTATATTTGTTAGATATATTATATTTATTATAAAATAATAATATTATGTGAATGTCTTTGTCTTTTTCCAACTCTTCATATTCTCTATTTACTCTCCCACTTTATTTCTATTTAATTCTCCCACTTTATTTCTATTTAATTCTATGAATTATGACTACCTTATCTCTTAATCTATTTGTTTGTCTCTTCATCTATCCTTGTAAGCCTATAAATAGAGGCAATTTCATTTGTAAAGGTACACTTGAGAAATCTTCTTGAATAAAGAATTATCTTGCTCTACCTCTTGCTCTCTCATCTTACATATTGTTCAAGTTTATTTTGCAACAGAAAGATAATATTAACTAATAATAATAATTAAAAGATATAAATATTTAAAATAATTAATTTTTATTTATGAATCAGTTTTTTAAATATATTTGAATTTCATTACGATATATTTAGGATTTTCGCAGATAATCTCTGAATTAGATATAAATAGGAGTGTCAAAGTCCGAGTCCGCAGGCCCACCCGAAAATAAGCGGGCTCGGGCCATTAAATACAAAGCCCCAATGAAACCGAATCTTCGGACTCGGGCCTATTAAAAAGCCCGGAATTACAGCCTGACCCGCCGGATTTTGGGCCGCCCGATATTGTTAGAGTTTTTCTGCCCCAGGTCATCTGTTCTATCGTTTCCAGAATCCCAGCTTTTGCCTCCCTCCCTCAGCGTTCAACTTTGCTTCTCCCTCCCTCTCAACATTCGACTTTGCCTCTCCCTCTCTCCCCAACTTACGGCCGACTCCCTCCTTCTCCTCCCGCGTCTTCCCATTGTCTCCCCGACCGTCGGTCCCCTCCTCGCTCGAATCACTTAGGGTTTTCCTCCCTTCCTTCTTTTTGTCGTTCGAGACATTGCCTCCCTCCCTCCACAGCTCGTCGTCGCCCCTCTCTCCCGCCGCATGTGCCGTCATCGACCCTGCCTTCCCTACCGTGATATCGG
>CM071870.1:9850838-9866776 GCA_036759665.1 Gynandropsis gynandra
GTCAACTTATTGGTTTAGATATGCTTCTTATCGATGAAAATGTATGTAATTTATCCCACGCGATGCACATGTTATTATTTATTTAACATTTTTTATTTTTATTTAAATTTTTTTATAAATAATATAAAATAAATATATTTATGTGTAATGTTACTTTTAATGAAATATATAAATTTATTTTTTATTTATTAAATAAAATATTATTGATTAAATATCAGTTGGTAGTACATTATTATATTACATATGATCAATTATATGTTATTTTGTATAAATTAATATTGATTATTATATAAAATTTTAAGCATTTAAAAAATAAGATTTCTTTGAAAAACAAATTTTCTACAATAATATCGTTTTATATGTATTTATTATGTTTTAAATAATTTTTGCAAAAATAAAAAACTTTTGTTGAGATAATTTAATTTATATTTATTAATTCATTGTTATTATTATGCGATGTTATATTTGTATTATATATATTGATAATATATATATATATACATAATATGGGATATTAATATAAATTTATTTTATATATATATATATTGTGGATTTACTCATATGAAAAACAATTTTAATATATTGTTAATTCATATTAATATAGGATAAGTCCAAATTATTCAAATTAATTGTAAATGAGTCATAATTGTAAATAATTGTAAATTAATATGTATTATAAAATAATAATATTATGTGAATGTCTTTTGAGTTTTCCAACTCTTCATATTCTCTATTTACTCTCCCACTTTATTTCTATTTAATTCTATGAATTATGACTACCTTATCTCTTAATCTATTTGTTTGTCTCTTCATCTATCCTTGTAAGCCTATAAATAGAGGCAATTTCATTTGTAAAGGTACACTTGAGAAATCTTCTTGAATAAAGAATTATCTTGCTCTACCTCTTGCTCTCTCATCTTACATATTGTTCAAGTTTATTTTGCAACAATATTGAAGTATAGTATGTACTTTTGTGATGTGAGTAATTTTATTATTACGCTTTTTTTAAATTTATATCCAAGGGTGAGTTCAAAATAAATTTTATTTTTTATTTAAAATTGAAATTAAATTAATATAAATGTTTACAAACAATAATTTTATTGTTAAAAATTTACTTTCCATTTATTTTGTTTTTTATATACCACTGATTATATTTATTTGACTGAATAGTTTAATAAAAAATGTCAAAAGTATAAATAAAAAAGTAATTATCATTCTAATATCAATGGAATATATTTTTTATAAATGATATTTTTAAATAAATAAGACGATAAAAAGAAATTGTATCTGTGTCAAGGGCCTCCATTAAAATTATCCCTTGTCCACGAAAAATAATAACCTTAAATTCTAACAAAATTACGTCCTATTGTCATTTTATAAATTTAATAGTTGGGCAATCTATAATAGCAGACTATTGATATATATAGTTGCGCAATGTACGAAAAGATTTCAAATTTTAAACAAACTGATTGACTGATTTTAGAAATATGTAGAGTTTTATATTAATCGATTTTAAAAATATAGATAAAATCAAAATTTAATCTATTATAATATATTTCATTTCATTTAAAAGATATTTGATAATCATGATAAATATAGATAATTACATTAGTTCAACGTGAGAGTAATCTATGAACAATTCGTGTTATCACGATCACAATAGATCGAAAAATTAATATGTTAGTTTAAATTTGACCATTGAACCTGATATATTAAAAAATTGATTTATATTTATATTTATTTTAAAATTTTTAAATATTACATCTTTTTCCACAAATCTAAATTTTATGGTTTTTTAAAATTGTAATTGTAATATATCTATATCATTAAATATTTTTTACTGAATTGATAAAGAACATTTAATTGTTTTTAAATAAGATGTATGTTATTATTAGATATAAGAAAATTTTAATTTTATTTAATTTTTTATATTTTAATATGCTAATATTTTATATTAATATAAATTTTAAAAATTCTATTTTGAATTTATTTTAAAAAATTATAAGTTTTTAAATTTAAATACTTATTGTTTTCGATTTACTACTTTTTCTATTAAAATATTAATATATTATTCAATTTTTAATAAAGTAAAATATGTGTGTATATATATGTGCAATTATGTGAAAGAAAAAATTAATAAAATATAGACTCAATTTAAATTATTCGTAATAAATTCAGATATTCTCTTTGTTTTCTCTTTTTCCATCCTGCAACATCCTCTCTTCCCTTCACTCAATTTCACTCTCCTCTCCCTCCCACTCATCTCCTCATTTCTCCTTATTTCTTGTATCTATTTTCGTCGTCTCCACCGCCTAGGCCTCATCGACACGTCCTCCATTTGGGTCTATTCGGTGTGTTGTTCCTTCGCTCGTTACTCTATCTCATCGGCATCTCATTCGGCTCGGTCTCATCGACATGTCCTTTTTCTGGATCTCGTCGTCATCTCCTACGAAATGGGGTTCTAAAACACGAGGATTATTGAGTTTCAATGCAAGAAACATAAAGTAAAAAGGATAAAGGAGAACCTCGGTCCTCCTTCTATTTCGGCTTCCTCGTCGTCAATTGAACGCGCCTCTTAAAGTTCTAACTCCCAAACCTCTATGCCACCTTATTAAATTTGGCTTTCAACCTAAAAATATAGTAGAAATGATAAGCCCTAAATAGTAGAACTAGTTACATACCACATAATCGCCTTCATTATTTCACCTTCTGTAACACTTTTATTCACTCCAAGTATGCCATAGTAATCCTGGACGAACATAAATGTTGGACCAAGTGTTCAAAATTGAAAAATTCATTGTGACAAGTTTCAAGGCCAAGATCTAAGAATTTCCAGAAGTAAAAAATATCTAACACTACCGGTTCCATTAATTTATTTGTTCAACCCAAATTGGCATTAAGAGTTCCAAAGACCATCCATTTCGATCATTTCCTCACATTTACACAACAACAAAAATATCCCTTTTACAAAGACTTCAATCAAAATGCATCAGAACATATTTTTACATCGAACATAAATATTAATTGAACATAAATAGACCCCTGGCACGAGCTGACGACAACCATGCACCACCTGTGTCCGCGTTCCCGCACGGATAGATCAAGGTGTGGTTGTTCCAAAGCTCATCCCGTACCCCACCAAAACTGCAGAATGGTCGGTGTTCCCTTTCTCAGTTATGATGCAAAGGCCAAATCGAGAGAGAAGTTCCAACTAGTAATCATCTCATTTCCTGCCAATAAGATATTAAAAGGAAACGATCTTTCTAGAGGTACTTTCTCCACCCCGAATTCGAGACCTACAAGCTCTTAAAGAAATAGACAGACGTAGACGAGGGCATCCTGAACCCCTCTCCCTACGGTCGAGTTTGCCCATGACTTCAAGATCAAGAAGAGCCAGCCATACATAGAAGACAAGGGAAGACCTTGCTCGACCAAATGAACATAGCAGCAATATCATGAGATAGAACCCGGTCCTGTCCCGACTGTCCATCTATGGAACAGAACATAAGGCTTTGATTTCCTGCTATAAAAAGACGACTTCTATCACGCCCTATTCTGAGCCTCTTCCCCCTTCCATGGAGATTTTCCCTTTCTTGGGATATAGTTTTTTAAGTTATTTCATCCCTTGGGTAAGAAAGTCGTCCGCCTTTAGTGAAAGCCGACTGATGGGGACCCACCAACTCATCAAGCATTTTTTCTTAAAATGGTATCAGAACTAAGTCTCTGACTCAATTAGAGTGTTTTTTTTTCCATTTTTAGGGTTTTCTCGGATGCTTTGTCCTTCCATGTTTTTGGCGAAATTCTTTTATGTGAAACCAATCTTCATCTTCCTTACCTTCTTTGTCAGAATCGAAATTCTTCTTAATTTCTTTTTCGATCTCAGTTTTGAACTTGTCGTTTTTCTCTCGTCATCGTTCTTGCCCTTTGTTTTGCATCTCTTCGTCGGCAGTTTATATTCATCTTCATCTTCTCTAAAGATTCTTATGTTTCCTCTTGGTTTCGTCGACTTCTTTGTTTCGAATCTTATTCTTGACATCCAGATTTCAAGTCTCTTTGGCCGACCTCTTTGTTTCGAGTCTTTTTTCACGAAGTTTAGATTTCGAGTTTCTTCTCGGCCTCTTTGATTTCGTTGACAATTTCCTTTTTGTCAGCAATTTCCTTATCGTTAGTGTCTAGATTTTCTCCTTTCTTTCTTTTCATCCATCTTCTTTTTTCCTTCTTCATCGTCGTTTTTCATTCGTTGTCTCGGCGAATACCAAATCTTCCATCTTGCCATCATTCTGTTTCTTCTATTTTTGATTGACTTTCTCTTCATCGATGTTTTTCATTTGTTTCATCTTTATCGACGATTTATATTTCTTCTTGTCGATTCTATTTGCTTTCTTTGCTGATTCGATTTCAAAATCCTTAGATTCAATTTCACTGTGACAACACACCAAGAAAGTAAAAAATCATTTTCTACCATTTCTGATCCTTACTGAAATCCACCATATCTCCATAACAACGACAAGAGTTGTATCTTATTGGTCTCCAACAAGTTTACGGGCGAATTGAACTATATCACTTGTTAGAGAGGTCGATGATGATAACTCTAACTTGATGGAACAAATTGGGATTCGTTTTAGGTAAGATTCTTGAACCTTCCTTGAAAGATCCTGAACATGAAACTTTGAACAGATGCAATGCCATCGTCTGCTCTGGATCATCAACTCGGTTTGCAAAGATATTGCGAACAACATAGTCCATATATGCGAGCTACCTTCGAAATTTGGATAAATTTAGATGAACGTTTTAATCAGAATAATATGCCTAGGATTTTTGGATTCGGTACAAAAAAATATGTCATTTCTAACGGGAAAATCATTGGAAATGACAATTTTTTCGTTGAAATCAATCATTTCCAACGAATTTCTACAGACCCAAGACCGTTGGTAATCGATCGTTGAAAAATGCATATGTTGCAATTTCTAACGGAGTTTCCATGGATGGGTCCATTGAAAAAATATCAACGGATAAGGTTGTTGAAATTTCCAATGAGCATCTGTTAGATATTTCGACGGAGGCATGTTGGAATGAGTATTAGCGGGTGTCCGTTGAAAAATTTCGCGAGAAAATTGGAAACTGCCAATGGATACTCATTTGTACTTTTGAACATAACTTTTAAATATATTATGATTGTATAATCAACGATATCTGATCGATGATTTTATGCCGAATTTTAAAAAAGATAAAAAATATTAATAAATATTAAACTTAAGATATTTATTCAAAGTCTATATAAAATTTTAATTTAATATTTAATACAAACAATACAAATAAAATATTATATCCTATAAATGATCTCAAATATTTTCTTCTTCTTCATCTCTCCGACAGTACGAAAATGAATGAGGGCAGAGTTCCAGCAAAACTAAGCAATTATCCTCTATGACCGGTGAATCGTTGAATCATCATAGTGTATGATGTTTAAATTATTTGGAAGAGGTTTTGATAGGATTTGAGAGGTTTTATTTAATATGTTGAAAATGAGTTGTTCAACATCTTAAATACCCAAAATTTCAACGGACATCCGTTGAAAATTCTAATGGATGCCAGTTGAAATCGATGTCCAATAAAAGAATATCAAATCACAACCTTTCATTTTTTTAAAGGGCATCCGTTCAAATTTCCAACAGATGCCCGTTGAAAACATGAAGACGGTTAGGCACATAATTTTTGTAATTATGACTTTTTTCAAGGGGCATCCGTTGAAATTGTCAATGGTCCGTTGAAAAAGACAAGACGACTAGGTGTAGGATTTCATCATTATGATTTTTTTCAAGGGCTTGAAAATTTGGGAAAATTACAACGGGCATCTGTTGATAAAGGTTAAGGATTTTCATCGGTTCACCATGGAATCCGTTGGTAAATAGTTCAACGGATGTATCCGTTGGTAAACATTTCAACGAAGAGATCTGTTAGAATCTGTTGGTAAATATTTCAACGAATGGATCCGTTGATATATTTACATGTCTTTTTAATAGTGATTAGAATAGGAATTTCAGAACCTGTGTCATGGATCTCTTGACCTGAATGCTTATTACACAAGACTTATAACCTTCTGGTAAGAGTTAAAGTCTCTTAAAGAATTTTCGATTAGTACTTGCCAAAATTATAGTTGCAACTTATCCCCCCAACTTAGCTCTAGGGAAGAATGTAGGTACCTCATCAAGTTTTTTATGGGACTAAGCGATTCATATACCTTAGTTCGTATATTTCTCATTGATCTCCTTCCTTTAGTATCTAAAGCATTTAACCTAGTTATCCAAGATAAACAATAGAAACATATCTTACCTCAACATGATGCTATGGTTTTTCAAACAGCCACAAACAATCTCTCTCCACTCCTTACCATATTAATAGACCTAGAAACTATAATCCAAATTATCAATCCAATAAACCTCGACCTACTTGTTCACATTGTGGACTTATAGCACACCTTATAACCAAATGTTATTGCCTTAAAAACATCTCGGTAACTTTGTCAAATGATATTAATCTTTCTATTTCACATATTATGACAGTATGCCTCTCTTAATTATCCTTAGCCTATATAACGTCTTATATATATTTCTAATTTTAAGTTTAATCTCATCAATGTAAGTTCACTAACTATTAATTCTGGATCAAATCTAATTTTTACATATATTTCTTGCATCATACAGGATCATACTCGAGGCTTGATGATTAGGAAGGGTAAGCTTTATCATAACCTCTATTTTTTGGATCACGTGTCTCATCATTTTTATTAGTAAGCTCATCTCTCACTTTATGTCATCAAAGACGTGGAGACCCTTCTAATGTCAAGTTCAACATCCTAAATAATTCTTCTTCTATCGAGGTTTCTATATCTCCTAAAGACATTCATTGTGAAATATGTCCTAAAGCAAAACAAAGATGTCTACCATATGTTTCAAATAATAATAAATCTACTATTCCTTTCGAGCTGGTTCATATAGATATATGAGGTCCCTTTAAACATGAAATTGTTGAAGGCTATATGTACTTTATGACTATAATGGATGATTGTTCAAGAACAACATGGATATACTTCTTAAAATGTAAATCACAAGCTGAATTAATCGTTTTTAAATTCTTGATCATGATCAAAACATAATTTAATCATAATATAAATCAATTCGAACCGATAGTGCCCATGAATTGTTATTTGATAATCTTCTTTCTTCGTATGGAATTTACATTTTTTTCTCTCATGTTCTTATATTCTACAACAAAATTTTGTTGTGGAGAGGAAACACAAATATTTACTTAATGTTGCTAGAGCATTATACTTTAATTCTAATATCCATTTAGTCTATTGGAGTGATTGTATTTCTACAACATGTTATTTGATAACTAGAACACCAACAACCACTCTTAACAACAAAACACCTTAAGAAATTCTAACGGATAAGTCTCCAACTTATGTTCATCTTAAAGTATTTGGTTGTTTGTGCTATGTATCAACACATGACAAAGATATGCACAAATTTACTCAAGAGCTCTTCCTTGTATTTTTCTAGGTTATACTTTAGGATACAAGGGGTATAAAGTCTTAGAAATTAATAGCAATAGAATTTTACTATCTAGAAATATAGTGTTCATGAGAATATCTTCCCTTTTATATCCAACAAAAATTTAGAACCATGTCATAAGCTTTTTTTCTAATTTTGTTTTACCTAAACCTATTAAAGATCATTTTGAACCAACATGTGATAATATCTCTATACCTTCAACTAGTTTGTTATTAATATCCTCTGATATTATTCTCTGTTCTAGACCTAAACGAATCATAAAAACTACAAAGTTACTAATCAAATTATCATTGTTACAATAGCATTTCAAACATTGAACAACCTGAACATACTACACCTTACCCTATTTATGCTTTTGTGTGCTATAATAAACTCACTTGTGTTGATAAAAGTTTTACAATGGCAATTTCTTCAACATCAGAACCAAAATCTTTTCAAGAAGCAAGTAAGTCTCAATAGTGGGTTATTGCCATACAATTGGACTTGATGCATTGTTAAAAAATGGTACATGGTTTGTTTGTTCTTTTCCATCAAATAAAAATGTCATTGGCTACAAATGGATCTATAGAAATTAAGTATAATTCAGCTGTTAGTTTAGATAAGTAACAAAGCTAGGCTTGTAGCTAAAGACTTTACCCAACAAGAAAGAATAAATTATGTAGATACATTTAGTCCGGTTGTAAAAATGATTACAATAAGAATTTTGCCATCTTTGGCTACTTCTTTTAATTGGATAATTGATCAATTAGATGTTTCAAATGCTTTCTTGATTGAAGATTTATCCAAAGAAATTTACATGTCACTACCCCAAGGATATATTCCAAAACAGGGGAAAATTCCTATCAAATGCAATTTGTCGTTTACATAAATCCCTTTATGATTTAAAACATGTTTCACGTCAATGGTATATGAAATTTTGTCTTGTTTTGCTAAAATCTGGTTTTATCCAATCTTCTAGGGATCATTCTTTGTTTTTATATGCTTTTATTGATCATTTTCTTGCTTTATTAGTTTACGTGGATGACACTTTAATCATTAGCAATAATCATTCGGTTGTTGATTTGATCAAGTCACTTTTTCAACAGTTTTTATAATCAAAGATCTTGGTAATGTCAAATACTTTATTGGTCTTTAAATTTCTCGTTCTAAACTTGGAATTTTTGTTAGTCAATGTAAATTTACGTTAGAACTACTTGAAAAATTTGGAATGTTAGGATGTAAACCACTAATAGTACCCATGGAAAATAATTCAAAATTTTGACAATCTAATGGTGAACTTTTAACAAATCCTACATACTATTGAAAATTAATAGGAAACTAATATACATAAAGATTACAAGATCTTATATATCTTTTGATGTAAACAAATGAAGTCAATAAATGTTTGCACCTATTTCAAATCATTTATCCGTTGTATAAACAATCTTACGTTATCTAAAAAATGATCCTCGACAAGATTTATCATCCCGTTGATTGTGATTTTCAACCTAAATCATCACTACTAGAAAATGAAGATTTAAGGACTAAAGAATATATCTCTAATGTGTCTCCAAACACGTTTAGGGACGGAAAAAAGTAGTCCGCAAATGAGCGTCGCCAAATCAATACCGTCCGCAAATATGGATGGAAAACTCAGTCCCTCCCTAAACCGTCCGTAATTTCAAAACACATCGTCGTTTGCAAATCGATGGGAAAAGCGACCAATATGCGGACGGAAGTGTCTTCGGAGAACATCGCGAATTTACGGACGAGTCGCATCCCGTCTGCAATATTTTTTAAAAAATTAAAATACAATTTAATATCATTCAATTTTAAATATTTACAAATAACAATAATTAATTAAAATTTATACATAATTAATATATATTACAAATCTGTCGAAAGTATTTCCGAATTGTCGTAATCGAAATCATCGTTTTCACATGCATCCAAATCGATGTTAGGCATTTTTTCCTTCAGCATGCGCACCAACCGTTGAACTCGTCTTTCTGATCTTTGAACTCATCTTTATGATCTTTGAACTCCTCTTTTTGATTTTTGATGATGTCTTTCGAATTCTTGTTGTGAATCGAGCAATTGTGATACGGTATTTCGCATCTCGTGTTCTGTCGCTTTTGCTTTACCTTTAGAGGAACTTGAATATTTTGATGTCCTTCCTCTAAAACAAAAAATGCAAGCTTTATAGTGTAACTTGCTGTTAAAAAAATATCGAGATTTAATTACAATTATAAGTAACAAAATTATATTGAAATGTCATAAAAAAATTACCTCGACATACAACTCATTGTATTCTTCCTGACTAAGAGAAGGTTGTGTTCCGCCTTCCCTCGGTGGAATTTGGGATACTCGTTCTGATGGCATGTTCTTAACATCGTCATGAACACGTTTTGCCCTGGCATCCACGAACCATCAAACTTCTTAATGTGCGTACCTTCCAGCAATTCTACGTATGAGTAATACGGTATGACGTATACCATAATTCTACATTAGCACTTTTCTCTAAATTAGAGCGATTTCTTGTGTTACCGCATCTTCTAACTCGACGCGACATACTGTAATGTAAAATTAAAACATTATAATCATTGCTAATTTAAAATTTTGATTCGCTAATTTATTATGCTTAAATAATTAAATTTTCAACTAATAAAATTTTCAAGCTCTTTAAAACATTTCAACAAACATTTTAACTACACATTACATCTCTACCTAAACTTATTCCAAATCTAACTGAAATGATTCTAAATCAAACTAACTATATTCCAAATCTTAGTAATCATGTTCCAAATTTAAAAATTATGTATATGTTAACCTGGAAACAAAAGTAGATAGAGTCGGACGGAATGAGACGGACGGTCGAAAAGGGAAGGCGGACCGAGACGGACAGTCGAAGAGGGACGGCAGATTGAGATGGACGGTCGGGGATGGATGGTGGACCAAAAGACCTCGGGACGGACCGAGCGAGAGACCTCAGGATAGACAGTATCGGGATAAAAGGCGGACCGAGGGACATATGAGGTCGGGATGGATGGTGGGTCGAGGGATGGACGACTTCGGGACATAGGGGAAGGGGGTGGGTGGGAGAGAGCGAGGTTGAAAGAATGGGGAATGAGAGCCAAACGAAATTTATAGCCCTTTGCACCAATCGAGAAAAACCGTCTGTCGACCATCCGTAATTAAGGACGACACAAAATCTCGTTCCTAAACAGTCCGTATTTGAGAGCAGGCTCAGTACAGTTTCATATTTATGTCTGCATTTCCAGACGGAACGAAAATGGTCATCCGCAATCGCTCAAATCCGATCTTTTCCACAAAATCGAAAATTACTCAAATTCGATGTCTTTTTCCAAAAAAAAAATTATGCAATTGTCTTGACAAAAATCAATATTTTGATATGGCAATAAACTCAATAATCTCATTATCTTCTTTGTCTCATAATATGAGTCTATTGCATTGTTATCTTTAGACAAATAATCTCTTACTAACTGTGATATAAAATTCATGCAATTCTGAGAAAGGTTATTTTCTGTCTTCAAATTCATCAAACGTGTAGATAGACACAAATGTGAAAGACCCATTCTACAACCATCATAAAGTGGATTCCTAGTACTTTCTAACATTTCAAAAAAAGTTTTTGCTTATTCATTCAGATCTTCTTCAATATTTTCTACATTTCTTTCATCGAATACGTTTTGCCCCATTTCCATATAAGGGCTCATTTCTACATCTTGAGAAGTCTCAAACACTTCATGATGTACAATACCCCTACTAAAATCTTCCACAATCTTACTAGATTGTGGTGCCAAATTTCTCTCCATAAGGTAACCCATGAAATAATTTGGAGTAAAACCTCTTAAATAAAGATGATTCCAAATGGTTCTCTCATTAATTTTTTTATTTTTGCATTTGACGCATGGACAAACCAACTTATCGGGTTTCTTATAAACTTGTTGATTTTTCACCATCGTCATAAACTGTGTAACGCCTTCTATAAACTCCTTCGATACACCTTGATTGTTTTATCAATTATTCTGTATATCTATTGTCTAAAAACGAAAATATTCAATCTCGATGATGATGCCATTATAATCAGAAACAATAAGACGATATGTAGTGAAATATATGAGAATTATGTATGGTAGGAGGGGTTCAATAGATAATTTCTGGACTGATTAAGGATAGCTTACAGACTAAGACAAATATTTACCGAGAAATCGTCCCGAAACCGTTCGAAAAACGAATTTGGTGGACATTGCGGATTAAGGACAATGTCTAAGACTATTTGCAAATTTGCGAACATACACTATTGTCGTCCCTAATCCGCAATGTCCACCAAATCTATCTCTAATCCGTCTGCAAATACGGACGCTTTATGGACTGTTTTCCCGTTAGAAAATTTGCGGACAGATTACAAGCGGATTTATCTTCCCATCTGTAAATTTCCGGACGGATTGCTCCGTCTGCAAATTCTGTTTAGAATGTTAAATTTGTACTAATGCTTTTTCTGATGCTGATTGGTCGTCTTATCTTGATTCTCGTAGATCTGTCACATGTTATGTCTTCTTAGGAAAATCTTTTATATCATGGAAATCAAAGAAACAAATTATGTTTTCAAGAAGTAGTGTTGAAGCCTAATAATATCAAGCTATGGCAAATACAACCCGTGTGTTACTGTGGTTAACATCAATTTTATAAGAGTTAAACATTTCTATCTCTATGTCACCTCTCTTGTTTTATGATAATACAACAAGTCTTCACATCGTGAGCAATCTTGCTTTTCATGAAAAAACAAATCATATTGAAATAGATTGCCACATCATCCATAATCGGCTACAATCAAGATTTATCAACATTACATGTACTGAACAATCAACTTGCGGATATATTTATAAAGCCTTTATCATCAACTCAATTTAAACATTTACTCTCCAAGATAGAAATATCACATCTATACTCATCATTTTGATACATTTTTTTATTTTCTTGACTATTTTATTAAATTAGTTGAGAATTAGATATTTAATATATATTATAAATACACATAATCTTGGAACATATTTGATTCATTTTTAATTAAATTAATATTCTTCTGAATATTTTCTCTTCTTTTATATTTTTTTCAAAAATAAACAAAATACTATTGTTCTTGTTTTAATTGGTCTTTTATTAAAAAATTAGTATGGGTTTGAGAATTCTGCCTATTGATGTGTATTATCAAATTATGATGATTGTATTATGGTTATAGATATAAGAAATACGTTATAAAGCGACTTTGAATAGACAGTAAAAGAGAAAAAAAACTTTGAATATAGCTTTTACGAGACAGAATTTTATTTGGTCAAGAATCTAATTTTATAATATGAATATATATGTATTTACAAAAAACACACCAACAATCTATTATATAAACATGGCCTCTCTTGTAAAATTATAATTAAGAATTTCTAAACAAAAAGAAAAAAAATACAAATTGCCTTTTGCATTTTTTAGTCTAACTATGGCGGGACCCATGCGATCGTGGGCTAGAATATATTTTATTATATAAAAATAATTTAGTTTTAAAATAATTTTGTTATATGAGAGGGCAAAATATCAAATATATTTTTTGGGTTTTTTTTTCACGTGTATTTCGAAAATTTATGAAAAATAGAGAAATAAAAATGTATTGTTTTTTGTTTGTGAAAACATATACCATTTGATTTTTTTCGAAATTAACCTATTTCAAAGTTGAGATAAGGAGTGAGATGCGATTTCGAAGTTTCGAGCGATTTTCGAACATTTTTTAGCGATTTCGAACGATTTTGGAGCATTTTCAAACGATTTTCGAGGGTCATATAGATAATAAAGATCACATAGATCGTTTGAATCATTTGGATTGCAAATATCACATGAATCAAAGTCAATATAGAAATATGAATATTATAAAGATAAAATTGAAATTGATTTTTTTAGAGAAAAGTAGGATTAAAATATTAATAGCATATCAAATGTATTTTTGGTTTAATCTATGATGTAATATAAATAATATAATAAAATAAAATTATTATAAATAATTAATAATTTAATATATATATATATATCATATTGTTATACCCATAAATATTTTATTTAATAAATTATTTGTCACGTAACAATACTCCACTAAAACATCATAATTGGATACCAGATTATAGTAACAAACTAAAATTACATCCATCAGGGATGGACAGACGCAAAATAAACAAATGCAATTTGGTTTTATAATCTCCAACACATTCTTTAGAGGACTAAAAATGAAAATGTATTCCCTCATTCCGACATGCAGAAAAAGGAGTTAAAACATCAACTAAAAATTGATTTCCTAATTAGCCTTAAAATTTGATTGTGTGGAATGCGACAAGTAATGAGAACTCAAACGAAGTAAGAACTAATTGAACGTTTACCCTGAGTTGGGAGAGGGCATTCAGACTTTCAAATTCGTTAGGCATCCCTAATAGCAAGTTTTCAGACTTCCACGAAGAAAAAGAAGATATTAGTTATCAGTAGAAATATCTAGTTATATGCATTTGGACTGTGTCACTAAAAGGTATTCCATACCTTTAAGCCTTATGGTAAACACCATTATTGTGGCAATAATCTACTACATCGATAAGTTAATGGGAATACCTAGGTGTTTCTTATTATCTCATGCGTTCATGGTTTACATTCATAATATAATGAAAAAATATTAAATAACATTGGGGTTAATGTATACAAATCTTGAAATATTTCATCCAAGTAAACAATTGGCACATTGACACATTACTATGAGTTTGACTAGTGAAAACGATGCGTTTGTGTTTGTGTTTAGTAGTGTTTCTCTCAGCAATTGGCAGCGTTTTGTTTCATTTTGTCTGAATGGTAGAAACGCTCCGTTTGCAGACGACTGCTATTAGATACGAATGATAGAGAACTGTTGTTTTTGAGCCAAATTACCAAAATAGATAATTACTAATAAAAGAATTTATTTAAATATTTTTGTTTAGTATATATTTTTTAGTTATAATTTTTCAAATACTTGAAAATAAATTTAAAAATATATATATCGATTAATATAAATTATAATAGAAACTTAAAATAATTTTATCAAAACATAATCACATACTTTCATACACCTATATATATATATATTTACAATAAATATAAACTATAACAAATCATTGAAAGAAAATTTGAAATATGTATAAATGTTTTTATATAATAAACAAAATTTGAAGGATATTTTCGTAATTTTATTAAGAACGCACCGAAACGCAATATCGAGTTTCGCCGCATTTGCGGGTGACTACGACTCCACAAGTTGGTTTAATGTCATCTGCAGTTGCCAAAAAACGTACTCGCCGTATTTACGGACGATTGCGACTCCACTAGTCAGGGTGTAAATCATCGAATGACAAATGAAATGCATGTAACAATGGAAACATTGTTTTATCTAAAGGGACAAAACTGAACAGGGCATACTGAAAAAATGTTACTCATTATCATCAAGAACCTAGCCTACAAAATTTGCCAAACGTATCGCATATGTATTGTTTTTCTCTAACCATTGGCTTTCTTTGAAAGCTGATCATCTCGTTTTCATATGTTTTTCTTGCACGATTTAAGAGACGTTTTTGATATATATGTGTTGCTTTACGTATGATTCCGTATCCGTTTTATTTGTTTTCGTGTTTTTCATGTTCTTACAAGTTTTTACGCGTATTTGGATCATTTCGGAGCTAAAGAGACATGCACGGAGCTAAGGAGCAACTTCGAGGATCATCACGGGACAAACAGGACGAGATTTAGCATGGAGAGTCTCCACCCGGTCGGGCACAACTCATGCACGATCGGGCAAAAGCTACGGCAAATGTTATGCGCAAGTTACGCACGATTCGGGCAATGAAATGCCCGACCAACTGCCTTGTACCCGAGCGGGTGCTTACCATGCCCGATCGGGCACCCCTTGCAAGCCACGACCTGCACGACTTACCCTAGCCGCACCCGAGTAATCAGCAAAGTCGGGCACATTCAGTGCCCGAGCGGGTCGCGACCCGAGAAACCAGCCAAGTTAAGTAAAATTAACTTAAAATAAAATCTCCACCCGGTCGGGCACAACTCATGCACGATCGGGCAAAAGCTACGGCAAATGTTATGCGCAAGTTACGCACGATTCGGGCAATGAAATGCCCGACCAACTGCCTTGTACCCGAGCGGGTGCTTACCATGCCCGATCGGGCACCCCTTGCAAGCCACGACCTGCACGACTTACCCTAGCCGCACCCGAGTAATCAGCAAAGTTAAGTTAAATTAACTTAAAATAAAAGGGAACTCGTGGGGGAGATTAAGGCAACTTACAAACCGACTTAG
>CM071870.1:9873118-9883315 GCA_036759665.1 Gynandropsis gynandra
TATCCGTTTTACTTGTTTTCGTGTTTTTCATGTTCTTACAGGTTTTTATGCATATTTGGATCATTTCGGAGCTAAAGGGACATACACGGAGCTAAGGAGCAACTTCGAGGATCATCACGGGACAAACGGGACGAGATTTAGCATGGAGAGCCTCCACCCGGTCGGGCACAACTCATGCACGATCGGGCAAAAGCTACGACAAATTTTGTGCGCAAGTCACGCACGATTCGGGCAATGAAATGCCCGACCAACTGCCTTGTACCCGAGCGGGTGCTTACCATGCCCGATCGGGCACCCCTTGCAGGCCATGACCTGTACGACTTACCCTAGCCGCACCCGAGCGGGCACATTCAGCGCCCGAGCGGGTCGCGACCCGAGAAACCAGTCAAGTTAAGTAACATTAACTTAAAATAAAAGGGAACTCGTGGGGGAGATTAAGGCAACTTACAGACTGACTTAGGAGGCATAAAAGGAGGCAGAAGACGACATTAGAAGACACCATTCATTCAATTCGTGATTGGAGAAGAATTCTTGCGAGAAGGCAAGCGAGGAGCATTGGAGATCAACCCGACACTTCGGTTTTGCTTGGTTTTCATGTTCCTTAGACTTTCTATTTCATTTATGTTTATTTACAGACGCATGAGCGAGTAGTTTGTTTGTTCTAGGAGAAGGGATTAGCCCTTGGCTATCCCGGTACCAATTTCTATTTATCTTTGAATGCATCTTCCCGTTTTAGTTTATCTATTCTCTATCTGAGCGCTTAATTGACTTGTGTTTACAAAGGCCACGTAGATGCATGTGTTAGGGATTAGGAGAAGGACCGAAAGGAGAATTCTAGTCCTAGAAGATCAGGTTTAGAACAACCGAGATTAGGCCACGAAAGTAGGGTAGCAACGGTTAAGGTGAAACGGATGAATCATAGAGCCTATGGGTTTAGTTCAAGGTGTCAGCCACGAAAGTAGGGGGCAACTTGTCTAGATCACGTGTCTATGCCTCGAGAGAGGGTATGTATCATATTAGGATCGTCTGCCTTAGATAGCTTTAACTGGGATTTCATGATAGATAGATTGATTATCGGTTTTGGTAGTTTTGTGGTGAAACTAGATTCCTAGAACGTTTGTCTTATCGTTAGAACTAACTCATTTATTTTACTTTCAGTATTTCATTCTTCATCCATATCCTTTCGTTAGTAAGTTTGATTCACAGTTCGAGGTTTAGATAGTGTTGCATAGTCTCTATGGGATCGACATCTAAAATACTATACACGTGTCGTGCATTTGCGGGTAGTTTAGATTATTTTATTTAACTCTGATACGCATCAAAAGCCTAAGAATTTATGTATTTAGATTGTTTGCAAGAATTATCTGGCTTCAAAGTATCATCCATGAGCACCCACGATAGTGCATATATTAGAAAATTGACATTTAAAAACAAAGAAACGAACCAGTAAATTAGGAATTGAAAATAAAAAACACGTGTGAAATTCACAAGATGTTAGTGAAAACCAAAATATGTTGTAGAAATCCTGAACGAACACTCATCACATCATAAAGGAGTGATCAGTGAAATCGAAATAGGTTACGTATGTATTGGTAACCGAAATAGGTTACATTTAAATAGGTTTTTCGGCTTAAGCTTCGAGCTAGTGGATTGGTTACGTATGTATTGGTAATATCCTTCAATTGTTTTTTTTTTTTATCTCAGCATTTTGTTTCTATGTTTCTTCTATAGCTACTTTAATTTTTCTTTATTTTTTTTCAATATAAGTAAGGGTAACCAAAAGGAAATTGTGTTCAGCGTGCTATATATATAAATATATAAACGAAAATCATATGCTAAAAGCATATACTACTTTTAGCGTATCCTTTACAAATCACCTTCAATAAATCACCTTCAATGAGAACATTTTGGAGCTCTCCTTCTAACCACTGAAGGCAAATTTTATATGCTTTAATTGTGAATGGTAATCTGAATTGATTACTGAAAAGCCATAAACGGCTATATATAAAATAGGTTAATGATATGACCTAATGAGAGAATAGTAAATTACAAATATACCCTTAATACAATAATATCCTAATATCCTTATACGCCCCCGCAAGATGAATCACCGGTGATTCCAATCCTGGAACACAACTCTTGAAATTGTAACCGCGGAAGAGGTTTGGTAAGGAGATCAGCGAGTTGGTCCTTAGAGGGCACGTGAGAAACGCGAAGTGTACCACCTTCAATTTGGCCACGAACAAAGAAGTAATCAAGGGCAAGGTGCTTCATACGAGAGTGGAAAACCGGATTGGGTGTGAGAAACGCGAAGTGTACCACCTTCAATTTGGCCACGAACAAAGAAGTAATCAAGGGTAAAGTGCTTCATACGAGAGTGGAAAACCGGATTGGCGCTGAGATAAGTAGCCCGATGTTGTCACAATAAATGGTAGGAGCCGAGGAGTGAGTGACACCAAGTTCCATGAGAAGATTACCAAGCCAGCAAATTTCGGCCGAGGTGTTGGTTACTGATCGATATTCCGCTTCGGTGGATGATCGTGAGTGGCCATTTTGTTTCTTGGATGACCATGAGATGAGATGTTTGCCAAGATACACAATGTATGCCCCCGTAGATTTGAAGTCGGATGAATCACCAGCCCAATCCGCATCGCTAAAGGCATGAAGAGTTAAAGCGTTGTGAGCAGCAAGAAAGATACCTTGGGCACGAGAACCAGCAAGATAACGAAGCACACGTTTGGCACAAAGCCAATGTTCATCCGTGGGTTGATGCATGAATTGTGACAACTTGTTGACGACGAGTGAAAAAGGTAGAGGGAGGGAAGACGCGGAAGGGTGAGTTTCGTAACGCTTGACATGTTGCAAGCAAAAAGAAGCTTCTGTGGCTGTTGCGGATCGAACATGCTCACAGATTCGGTACGCTCCGGGATGTTCGACATGAGGGTAAGATGTGGCTCGGGAGACTAGGAAAGTTGTTAGGAAAGTTTTTAGGTAAGTTGTTAAGTGAGGTAGTTCGTCGGGGTGAGTTTCGTAACGCTTGACATGTTGCAAGCAAAAAGAAGCTTTTGTGGCTGTTGCGGATCGAACATGCTCACAGATTCGGTACGCTCCGGGATGTTCGACATGAGGGTAAGATGTGGCTCGGGAGACTAGGAAGGTTGTTAGGAAAGTTTTTAGGAAAGTTGTTAGAGTTGGTTGGGATGCGTCCGAGATTTAAGGAATGCACTTGGGGAAGTCGGTTTGAGTGAGATCTGGGTGCGTGGTGGGCAGATCTGTGGTGGTGAGACGACGGGACCAAGAGAAATTCACCGGAAGAATGAGTTAGCTGGCGGTGCAAGAAAGTAGGACAAACGGTTGCACGGGACGCGACCGAGATGCGACCGGGAATGAGGTAACGCGACGCGACCGTGGATGGGGTGACGGGGCGCAGATGAACGGGCAAGGTAGATCCGTGCTGGTGGAGCGACGGAGGAGCAGCTGATCCGAGGGGTGAGACGTCGGAGCAACGGCGGAGGGTTGGCTAATTGCGGCAGCCGGACCGGTGATGGTGCGGCGGCTAGGGTTGGCCGAGAAAGAGGAAGTGAGCGGTTAGGGTTTCGTCGTGAGACGATTTTAGCTCTGATACCATGTGAATGGTAATCTAAATTGATTACTGAAAAGCCAAACGGCTATATATACAAGAGGTTAATGATATGACCTAATGAGAGAATAATAAATTACAAATATACCCTTAATACAATACTATCCTAATATCCTTATATTAATGTCCCTCCTCCTTTTCTAGTTTGTCGGACAAAACCCTCATACATTGTGGGCATAATGGTTGTTTAACCTAAAAAAACAAATGAGGAAAAACGTATAAACAAAGCCCTCAATTTAAGGAGGGTGGATAAGACATTCGATGTGGGAGTAGTATTAAATATTATATTGATAAATTATTTGTTTTTTTTATTTCTTAATTAGTTAAATAGTTGTTTGTTATTATCTTTGATTCAAATCTTAGATGTAATGTGTATTATAAATACATAAGAACCATATATATTTTTCAATTTAGTTGAATGGTATAAGAGCATCGCCTGTGGTCCAATTAGAGTCTTTGGTACCCTGTTGCTGCCTTTCCAGGGCTTCTCTTTCTAAGGCTTTGCCCTTCCATGCTTCTGGCGAAATTCTTCTCGGTGAAACCAGTCTTCACCTCTGTTTCTTATTTTCCAGAATCTTCTTCCTTACCTCGCCGTGATTTTACCTTTGTTTCTCATCTCTTCATCTTCTATTTTTTTATTAGATTCTTCTCAATTTCTTTTTCTATTTTAGATTTCATCTTGTAGTTCTTCTCTCGTTGTTGTTCTTGCCCTCTATTTCACATCCCTTCTTCGACGGATTGTATTCATGTTCATATTCTCATAATCTTCTTTCGTTTTGCATCTCTTTCTTCAATTTCATTTGGATTCTCTTCTCTTGCCAACTGATTTGTCGGTCTCTTCTTGGCTTCTTTGTCATAGAATTTCGTCAGCCTCTTCTTGGCCTCCTTGTCACAGATTTTTTCAGCAACTTCATTTTTTACGAAACATATATCTTCCTTCTTGGCGAAACAAATATCTCGACGAAACATAATTTGTCAGAGTTTTTTATTCACCATGGTAAGGTATCAAGAATCCATAGAATCATCTTCCAACATTTTTGATCCATACATAAATTATTACCTTCATAACAATGAAAACAGTTGCATCGTTTTGGTGTTAGAGAAGCTTACTGGTGAACTGAATTTAAATCACCTGGAAAAAATCAATGATGATGGCTCTAAATGGAGAAAATAAACTCGGTTTCATCTTAGGTAATATCTCCAATAATCCTGAGCACAATAAATGGAATAGATAAAACAACAATGTTTGTTATTGGATCATCAACTCTGTTTGCAAAGACATTGTAGACAACAAAGTTTATATACATATAGCCTTTGAAATCTAGACTAATCTAAGAGAAAGATTCAATCATAACAATATTCCTAAAATATTTAGATTAAAACAGGAACCATAGAATTTGAGACGAGGTTCGCTTGATCTCAAAGCTTATTATACAAGATTGATTACATTCTGGCAAGAATGAAGAGTTTAGAAGATTTACCCGCTATATATATATACATATATATATATATATGCAAAAAATGTAGCTGTAATCTGTCGTCTCATTTTAGTTCTAGGAAGGAATGAAGGTATCTTATTAAATTTCTCATGGGACTTAATGACTCTTATGCCCTAGTTCACCAACAAATCATGTTAAAGGATTTTTTTGCCATTTGTGTCTAAGGTATTCAATCTAGTTATCCAAGATCAGCAATACAAAAGTGTCTTACCTCCATTTGATTCCCTCATTTTCCAGACCATTTCAACTAATCCTTCCAGATATCCTAGTAGTAAACGTCGTTCCTATAGTCCATCCTAAAAACCTCGACCTACTTGTTATCATTGTGGACTCATAGGACACCTTGCTACCAAATGTTACCGCCTTCATGGTTTTCCTCCGGGGTACAAAAATACAAATCCTAAACCTCGTCCTAATTCGAGTCTTGTATATACACCTAGGATTAATGTCATTCCTCTATGTTATTTTTTCAATTCCTTTTCCTATTGCAATAAACCTTACTCAAAATCCCACTCCCATAAATCCAAACCAGTTCCCTGCCTTTTAACACCCGCATTAATCAGATAGTTTCTCATCTTCACCACTTAAAAAGATATTTCTTTATCTTCTTCTCACACTATTGCATAATAATAATATTTTGAATTCAAATTGGATTATTGATACAAGTGCTAGTAATCATTTATGTAAAAAATTTTCATTATACATAGTATATCTGTGACACTATCCAATGACCTTTTGTTGTTTGTCTCGCATGTTGGGAAAGTTTCATTATTTTTTGTTTTCACTTTATACAATGTTTTCTATATTCATGAGTTCAAATATAACCTCATTAGTGTAAGCTATCTTACTCTTAATTCAGGTTTGAATCAAACTTCTACAACTTTTTCTTGCCTCATACGAGATCCTATTCGAGCTTTGATGATTGAGAAGGGTGGACTTTTTCATAATCTCTATTTCTTGGACATCATTTCTCACCCATTGTTTTCATTAAGTAACTATCTTCCTTTATGGCACCAAAGGCTTGAAATACTTCAAATGTAAAGATCAATATCTTATCTGACTCATATTTTATCCAGGTTTCACATTCTTCTAAAGACTTCCATTGTGCTATCTATCCAAAATCAAAACAAAGACGTCTTCATATATTTCAAAAAATAATAAATCTACATCTCTCTGTGAACTTGTTCACTTAGATATACGAGGTCCTTTTAAACATGAAACTGTTGAAGAATATTGGTATTTTCTAACACTAGTCTAGGATAGTATAAGAATAACATGTGTTTAATTTCATAAAAGTCAGTCACAAGATGGATCGGTATTCTATAATATTCTGTAAATGGTAAAAACATAATTTAATTATACAATTAATATATTCGGACAGACAATGCTCTCGAATTATTATTCATTAATCTCCTTTCATCTCATGGTATTATGCATTAATTTTCATGTTCATTTACTCCACAACAAAATTCTGTTGTTGAGAGAAAACACCAATATTTGCTCAATGTTGCTAGAGCATTATATTTTAACTCTAATATCCCTTTACACTACAAAAAAACTCGCAGTTTCCAACGGACGAGACAACGGATCCGTCCGTTGGAAACACTTACCAACGTTTTAACGGATTTAGTGAAATTTTCAACGGGCAAAAATCTGTTGCAATCCGTTACAAATTCCAACGGAATTGTAACGGATATTATCCGTTGCCATATCCATTGCAATCCATTGCGATTTTTAACAGAGTGTAACGGGTTACTTCCGTTGGCCTTGTCCGTTGGAAGGTCCATTAGAAACCGGAGAAAAGGATTCCAACGGACGTCCATTGCCCCGTCTAACGGATGACCGTTAGAAATAGCAACGGATGCCCGTTGATATTGTGAATTTCAAGGTTCAACTGTCGAATTAAATTACCGCGCAGGAGCAACGGGCATCCGTTGCTATTTCCAACGGATGTTCGTTGGAATATTTTCTATTTATATCGGAACCTAGGGTTACCCCAAATCATCAATTACAACCATCTTAATATCTATTGTTGAATCCAAAATAACTTTTATGAATTGTTTCACCGCCGGAATCGGGAAAAGATTCTCGATGGTGTTACAGTTCATAAAGGTTGTTTTGAATTCGATAATAGATATAAAGATGCCGATTGTAAAGCTAGAGTTACCTCAAATATCTTAATATCTAATGTCGAACCTAAAACCCCTTCTGAAACTGTTTCATCGCCGGAACCGGGAAAAGGAATCCAGACGGTGATTCAATTTAAGAGGGGGGGGGGGTCTTTTGGTTCGATAATAGACGTAAAGATGCCGGATGTAAACCTAGAGTTATAGGTTCGAAAAATATCTCAATGTCTAATGTCGAACCTAACACACCCTTCTGAAACTGTTTCACTGCCAGGACCGGGAAAAGGAATCGAGATGGTGATTTAGTTTAAGAGGGGTGTCTTTTGGTTCGATAATAGACGTAAAGATGCCGAATGTAAACCTGGAGTTACCTCAAATCATATGTTCGACAAATATCTCAATGTCTAATGTCGAACCTAAAACACCTTTCTGAAACTGTTTCACCACTGGAACCGGGACAAGGAATCCAGACGGTGATTCAGTTTAAGAGGGGTGTTTTTGGTTCGATAATAGATTTAAAGATGCTGATTTCGGTTTTTGTTCACTATTAGACATCGAAATTAAATGAATTATAATTATGAAATCCTAATTCATAAGATCTAACTATTGCAATATGAAAAAAATAACAAATTTGTAAGCACTTGCATTAGGCATTACCCGTTGGATAAGATTTCAACGGGTATCCGTTGGAATTGGCAACGGATGACCGTAACAATTTGCAATGGATGCCCGTTGAAATTGTTAATTTCAAGGCCGACAGTTGAAATTAATTCACGTGAACCTTCTTTAACAGTCATCCGTTGCAAATTTCAACGGATGACCGTTGGAAATGTCACTATTTAGATCATACCATATAGTGCATCAAACCATCAATAACAAAAACATTTTCAAAAAATATCGTCGTCCTCGAATCAAAAGATCCTGTATAGAAGAAAAGATCCTGTAACTGAAGAGATAACGCAAGAATTCTTACACGGATTGGAGCAATTCATGAGTTTTGCATCGATGCAGCCTTTGTGTCAAGAACACGGGACAATGTTATGTCCATACAAAAGATGCAAAAACATGAAGTATCGTAGTCAAGAAATTGTTTGCAAACATCTTTATAAGGTGGGTTTCGTTGAAAATTACGACATTTAGGTTTTTCACGGTGAAAATTGTGGTGTTAGAGATATTGTGCACGATGCACAAGTACAACGAAATGAAGAAGTTATTTATGAACCATAGACGACCAATCCATATGTGGAAATGGTGTCAGATGCTTTTCCTATAGCTGTTAATGAACAAACGCATGAAGAGATGCCGAACATCAATGCAAGTTGATTCTTCAACCTATTGGATTCAACGAAACAGCCTATATACGAAGGTTGTCGTGAAGGTCTGTCTCGTTTATCTTTATCTTCAAGATTAATGAGTATTAAAACGGACTACAATGTGGCTGAAAATTACATGGATTCATTTTGCAAAATAATGCGAGAATATTTACCGGAAAATAATCAAGCTCCTGATACATACTACGAAATAAAGAATGTGTTAAAAGATTTAGGAATGCCACATGAGAAAATTGATGTTTGTAGAAACAGTTGCATGTTGTTTTGGGGAAATGATAAAGACTTGTTGAAATGCAAGTTTTGCGCTGCAAGCAGATTTCGGCCTAAAAAACCATCTTCATGTAAATACGTACCATACAAGAAACTGTTCTATATGCCTATTGGAAACATGTTGAGAAGGTTATATGAATAAAAAAATCGCTGCAGCAATGAGATGGCACGCAGAACATTCAACGGTCGAAGGTATAATGCAACATCCATAAGATGGTAAGGCTTGGAAAATTTTCAATGAAATATTTTCCGAGTTCGCGTATGAAACGAGAAACGTCTATCTTTGCTTATGCACAGATGGTTTTAGTCCCTATGGACAATCTGGAAGTCAATATTCTCTGTGGCCGGTGATTTTGTCCCCGTATAATTTGCCTCCCGAGATGTGTTTGAAAAGAGAGGTAATGTTTCTGACATTGTTGATTCCAGGACTAGAACATCTGAAGAAAAGTTTCGATGTCTTTTTGCAGCCCTTAATTCATGAATAACGAAAGTTGTGAAACGAAAGAATCCTTGCTTATGACGTCAGTACTAAGCAAAATTTCACATTGAAAGCGGTCTTGTTATGAACAATTAGCGATTTTTCTGCCTATGGAATGTTATTTGGATGGAGCACGCACGTTGGCATGTCCATATTGTATGGAGGATACAGATGCATTTCGACTAGTACATGGTAAGAAATCATGTTGTTTTGATTGTCATAGAAGATTTCTTCCTCGTGGTCATGCTTTCCGGAAAGATAAAAAACATTTCCATTTCGGAAGGTACAAAACGAAGAGGCAGCGTGCATGCAAACCGGAACACAAATCCTTTATGAAAGATTGAACACAATGGGTGATTTACAAGAATCGGTTGAATGCGGTGAAGATCGTGGACATCGTAAACCAAAAGGTCAAGGTGAATGGCATAACTGGTATAAACGTAGTATCTTTTGGGAACTACCATACTAGAAATCATTGATATTACGTCATAATTTAGATGTTATGCATATCGAGAAGAACTTTTTCGATAACATCATAAATACTGTTTTGAATGTGACGGGTAAAACCAAGGATAATATACAATGAAGAAAAGATTTGAAGTCAATACTTGTCCCGATATTTAGATTGTCTGGTCTGGCGAAAACGATATTACTAAATGGTTAAAAGAGGACGTTAAGTTTCCCGATGGATATGCATCGAACGTTGCTCGGTGTGTGGATATTGTTGGTTCGAGGCTGATGTGTAATCGAACAATCGAAATGTTAATACAATCGAATAGGTTACATAAATGATGTATTAAAACATAGAATTATCTAATACCAACGGGCATCCGTTGCAAATTGGTAACGGATG
>CM071870.1:9913574-9923905 GCA_036759665.1 Gynandropsis gynandra
GGGGGAGATCGGCGGCGGCGGTTGGAGAGGGGAGGAGAGGCCGCCGAGTTTTTAGGGAAGTTTGTTGCGTCGTTAGACTTCAAAGCTCTGATACCATGATAATTTGAAATCAGATTAATTGATTCAAATGAGCCAAAACGGCTAAATATACAAAAGTTAGACCTAATTACAAAAAGACTTATATACCCCTATACATGTATCCTTTACAGTATTGTGGTGGTTTCATGATCCCACTAATGGTAAGTTGTATATATTATTCGAATAACTTGAATATTTGTACTTTTTTCATTCTTATCATTTTGTTTTAATGTTTCAGTTACTTCCATTCGAAACCATCCTTAGTTTGGGCGGAAAGGGATGGTATGTTGAGGTTGTGGATGCGCATCCATCATGCCCAAGAATGTGTAAGAAGATGGTTAAATCCAGTTTTAACCCGAAGTATATAGATGTGATAAGACAGATCAGAGATTCTAAGGTAACAATTACACAAGGGTCACAAGGGAAAGAAGTGTTACAGAGGGTAATAATGGTTATCTTTTGTTTTTCAGGATATTCAAAGTATTCTTCGTGCTGAACACGAAGAGGAAGCTTTACTTTCTGATCTGGAGGATTACGAGGGATGTGACGATCCCGATGTTCAGATATGGATGGAACATCTTCGTAGAAATCCAAAGGGTATTTGTTGGGAGGATATCCGTAAGCAAGAACTGCTCAAACGAAAAGCAACTCTTGGTGATAAAAAAATTGGAAAGAAAAGGGGACTAAGAGGTTGGAGAGCGTGAGTGAAAAAATAATAGAGGTCCAAGATGACGAAGATGAAGGATGGGTAGGTGTTGCTGATGCTGCAGTCCCTCAGACTCTAGAGCAGAAATTAATAGAGGAAATAAGAAAGTCGGAGAAAAGAATCATCAACACCGTAAAAGACCTTCTAAGGGATGCCGGGATTCATTTGTCTAATCCAAAATCAAAGGCTGCCGAGAAAGATGCGAGCACCAGAAACCAAATTTTCGGCGCTGTTAGTTATTATGATTTTGAATTCCTTCGACGTCCAAATCCAGTGTCAAGAAAAGAGACAAGTGAAGAGCCGATTGACTCTAGAGATGGCTCAGAAGAAGATTTGACAAACATTGCTCCTGATGAAATTCCACCAAGTAAGTAATATTTAGTGAAAAAGGTAATTTGAGAGTCAATTTCCATCGAGAGTCGGAATGGGTCACAAGAGTCGGATAGATCGCAGGGACATATTAGTCTTAGGGTCGTATAAGTCGCTGGGTCACTAGAGTTGCATGGGTTTCATATGTCCCATGGGTCACTAGGTCGCTAAAGTCGCATGGGTCGCATGTGTTACATAATCAATGTAACGAACGATGAGTCTAATGAATGAAGTAATTTTATGCAGATGCTCTAGTGGGTCCTGTCGAAGAGGTCCACACTAGAGATACTTTAGTGGGTCCTGTCGATGACGTCGCCGACGAGGTTCCTGCCAAGGATACTCCAGCAGTGGATCCTGTCCAAGTGATCATCTCGTTTTCATACGTATTTCTTGCACAATTTAGGAGACGTTTTTGATACATAT
The DNA here is from genome assembly GCA_036759665.1 of Gynandropsis gynandra. NCBI lineage: Eukaryota > Viridiplantae > Streptophyta > Magnoliopsida > Brassicales > Cleomaceae > Gynandropsis > Gynandropsis gynandra. The sequence goes on from CM071870.1 coordinate 9,915,151, forward strand.
GTGATGTTTTACGTATGATTCCGTATCTGTTTTACTTGCTTTCGTGCTTCTCATGTTCTTACAGGTTTTTACGCGTATTTGGACCATTTTGGAGCTAAAGGAACATGCACGGAGCTAAGGAGCAACTTTGGGGATCATCACGGGACAAACGGGACGAGATTGAGCATGGAAAAGCCTCACCCGGTCGGGCACAACCCTTGCACGATAGGGCAAAACCTACGGCCAATTGTGTGGACCATTTAGCACGACTCGGGCAAGCATTCCCGAGCATTTTGCCTTGTGCCCGAGCGGGCACACATGCCATGCCCGATCGGGCATCATTCCAGCAACACAGCCCGCACGACTTGCCCTAGCCGCACCCGAGCGGGCACACTCACTACCCGAGCGGATCGCGGCCCGTAACTGCTCAAAACTTAAGTAAACTTAACTTAAAACATAAGGGAACTCGTGGGGCAATTTAGGCAACAATTGGACCGACATAGGAGGCTTAAAAGGAGGCAAAAAGACGCCGTTACAGCAAGCATACAGAGGAGAACAATTAAGCGAAGATAGAGCAGATTCTTGCGAAGAGATAAGCGAGAAGCATTGGAGATCAAGCACCACCACTTCGGTTTTGTTTGGTTTTTATGTTCCTTAGACTTTCTACTATGTTTATGTTTCTTTACAGACGCATGAGCGAGTAGTTTGTTTGTTCTAGGAGAAGGGATTAGCCCTTGGCTATCCCGAGACCGCTTTTGATCTATTTTGAATGCATCTTCCCGTTCTAGTTCATCTATTCTTTATCTGAGTGCTTGAATTTACTTCTGTTTACAAAGGCCACGTAAATACATGTGTTAGAGATTAGGAGAAGGACCGAAAGGAGAATTCTAGTCTTGGAAGATCAGGTTTAGAACAACCGAGGTTAGGCCACGAAAGTAGGGTAGCAACGGTTGAGGGTGAACGGGCGAATCACAGAGTTTATGGGTTTAGTTCATGGTGTCAGCCACGAAAGTAGGGGGCAGCTTGTCTAGATCACGTGTCTATGCCTTGAGAGAGGGTAGATATCATGTTAGGATCGTCCGCCTTAGATAGCTTTAACTGGGATTGCATGATAGATAGATTGATCGTTGGTTTCGGTATTCTTGTGGTGAAACCGGTTTCCTAGGACGTTTATCTCATCGTTAGAACCCAAGTAGTTTAGTTACTTTCAGTATTTCATTCCTTATTCACCTTCTTCCGTTAGCAAGTTTGATTCGTAGTTCGGGTTTATGTAGTGTTGCGTAGTCTCTGTGGGATCGACACCTAAAATACTACACACGTGCCGTGCACTTCCGGGTAGATTAGGTTATATTTAACTCTGATACGCATCACCAAGAGGCAGCCGCTATTGTCGAAGTACCACCAAATAAGTATGGTCATTTGAGTCACAGAGGTCGCATTGGTACCATGGGTCGCATAGGTCACAAAAGGTCATATTAGTCGTATAGGTTGCATGGTCGCATAGGTCGCCATATGTTTAATGAAGTAAATTTTATGCAGGTGTTGGACCTTTATCGAAGGAGTCTGCGCCATATGTTGAACCTCTGCCGAAGAAAAGAGCAAGAACAGTGCGAGGGAGAGGGCGAGGGAAAGATGTTGATGGAGAACCCGCATAATATGTAGTTCAAGAACCCGTAAAGAAGGTGGTTTAAGAACCTAAAGGGGAATAGGAGTTTTTGTGGAATTCCAAGGGATTAGTAAAGGGCGAGATAACACGATTTCCTTCGTTCGTTGATGCTACCGGTGAAAAGTTGACTAATCTATATGTGTTCCTGAAGACACCTCGACATGAGCGGTGGTGGAAATCTAAGCTAGATATTTCTCGGGGACCAAAGTTTTGGGAGACTATATTAATGCCCAACTTATGGCTTGAAGATGATGTAAGTTTTTTTAAACCCTTAGTCACAGAGTTTTGTGTCATATGCATTCATGTGTGTTAATTTTTATCTTTAAAGCAATTGGATGAGGCGTTGATGGTGCTGTCTTTTCGCCAGGATTATTATGTTTGTCCTGATGCTTCTTTCATGCAGCTCTCGCTGTGGATGTACGAGGATATGGAAACTTTGCCAGAAATTCTTAGTGATTTTTTGAATGCCAAGTATCCATTCAAAAGTATGAAGACACCAATGAGTGATTTTGAAGGTTTTGCCTCGGTTCTAAACATTCCATAGAAGAAAAGTCGATGGGTAGGATGTCATTGGATAGCCATGAAAGCGGATTTCAAGACCCGATGCATCACGGTATACGACCGCCAGAGCAGCATGAAGAGAACGCATATCGATCCGGTGATTGAGAAGGTAAGAAACGCTGTCCCCAAGATGCTCATTCTCGGAGGGTTTCCTTCTTTGGTTTCTAGAGAAGATGAATAAAAGTATGAGTATTATGAAGGTCTGTCACAGAACAAAAGCAGGAATGACTGTGGTGTTTTCGCCTACAAATTTGTAGAAGCCTCGTTATTGAGAAGGAGGGATACTTTTTACTTAATTTGAAACGACAATGTTACTTCCATGCGTGAGAAGATGACGACTGATATATTTAGTCATGGAAAACGTATCCATCCACCCCGAGACTTACTTGATATTTTGGTACATTGTTTTTTGGAATGGAAGATGTAAATATTTGGTACATCGTTATTTTTTAAATATTTGGTACATTGTCGCAGGGGTCAAAGGGTCGTAGGGGTACAAAGGGTCGCAGAGGTACAAGGGTTACGCGGTCGCACTGGGTCACAGAGCCTCATGCGATGCTTGCGACCCTTGTGACCCATGTGGACATTGTGACCCTTGCGACCCTTCCAGTCATTGCGACCCTTGCGACCCATTTGTCCATTTCGACCCTTTCGACTAGTCTTTTCAATGTCAGACTACTGGCTTTTCCAATGCTAGCTATGCTTTTTTTTTTACCAAAATGCCACACTCAAGACCATTGCGACACGTCTCTGTTACCCCTATATTAAAAGGTTCATCAAATTTTCTAAGTCTCACCATAACACCCATTTGAGATGAGAATGAATCGGGAGAATCCCATCTCTCTCCTCTCTTCGTCTAAGTCTCTAACCCTAAATTCTCTGAAAATTCCTTGTTACCTTTGTGATCGTTTTGACCTTCGTCACGAAGGTCACATGGTGGACACATGGCATCGTGTTGTCTATTTGTTACTCAAGGTCTTGGTAATCGTCAGACTCGATCTCTATGCAGATACACACAAGTACTTACAACGTGGATGGAGGACTTTGTGTTGTATCTGCACTACATAAGGTCTTGGTAATCGGTGGACTCAGACATCAAGCTGTATCCACGTTACCTAAGGTCACGGTTGGAGGTCAACTTGGAGAAGGCGTTGAGTCACACACGACTCTTTTTACGGGGGAGGGCTCCTATGTGTCTCTAAATTCGGAAAATTTGACCTTTATGACCTTTGAGACCTTATGTAACCCTTTTTTCCCTTTGTCTTCAACTTTTTTCTTGCCTTTTTTGTAACCGTTGTGACCTTTGAGACCTTATGTAACCTTATGAATTTTTTTGTAACTTTTGTGACCTTTGTAACCTTTATGACCTTATGTAACCTTATGAATTTTTTTGTAACTTTTGTGACCTTTGTAACCTTTATGACCTTATGTAACCTTATGTAACTTTTTTGTAACTTTTGTGACCTTTGTAACCTTTGTGACCTTATGTAATCAATATTGAACGTTGAAAATGTCTTATTTTGCATCTATTGTTCGTAAGGTTATGACCCATCCGACTCATGCGACTCATTATGACCCGTTATGCGACCCTACATTGGGTTAAAATAGAATCAAGTTTAAACGGGAACCCATCTGACACATGCGACCTCATGCGACCACATATGACCTATGTATGACACATGCGACCTATACGACTCATGTGACTTTTGCTATCAGACTCCTGTCTTCCGAGCAATGTGACCCTTCCGACCCATGGGACCCTTCCTACTTATGTGACTTGTCGTTTTGTTGTCAGACTCCTATCTTCCGACCCATGTGACCCTTCCGACCCATGTCTATAAGTTAACGTGTACGTATCTTCTCTAAGTATGCGTATCTAACCCTAATTTCTATGAAAAATCTTTTACCTTTGTGACCTGTGTGCCGCAGTCATCATTGTCGACCCTGGACATCGTGCTGTCTATGTGTTACTCAAGGTCTTGGTAATCGGCGGACTCAGTCTCTATACAGTCATTGACGAGTTGCTGGGTTGACTTAGGTGTCAGTGTTGGGTCACTCTTGAAATGTGACTAGAAGACGAAGTACATTCTAGGAGATAACTCTGGACTGCAATACCAAACAAGAAGAATGCAGAAGACTAGAAGATGGAGTACGTGGTAATAGAATGCGTGCAGAGTCTTCGATTGACGCTGTAAATGTATTGTTTTGATTTAGAATTTTTGATCGACCCTTGTGACCCATGCGACCCTCTATTGGGATTATTTAGTTTGACGTTGCAAATGTATTGTTTTGATTGATTTTGTCATTTTATCATTATAAACTAGTAAATTCATCGAGTTCGCAGCTATTGATCCATATATGCGACCAAGCGACCCATGCCATTATCAATATATTTGAGTTGTATATGTCTAATTTAGGATCAATATAGATAAAAATATAAATAATATCGATATTTGAACAAAATGTTAAATGTATTTTATGAAATTTTCTCAAACTCATCCGACGAGTTCTTAAAATACTACTATCACTTTTGAAACACATGCATTGGTTATACACAACTCAACTAGGAACACATGGGTCATAATCTGTTTTAACCGTTGATTGACGTTGTAGATGTATTGTTTTGATTGTTTTTTTTCATTTTATCATTATAAACCCGTAAATTCGTCGAGTTCGCATCTATTGATCAATATATGCGACCAAGCGACCCATGCGACCCATGCGACCCTCATTTGGCATTAATTAGTTTGACATTGTAGATTTATTGTTTTGATTGGTTTTTGTCATTTTATCATTACAAAGTATAAATTCGTCGATATCGTATCCATTCATCAATATATGCGACCAAACGATCCATGCGACCCATGCGACACTCAATTGGCATTAATTAGTTTGATGTTGTAAATGTATTGTTTTGATTGTTTTTGTCATTTTATCATCATAAACCCGTAAATTCGTCGATTTCACATATATTCACCAATGTATGAGACCGAGCGACCCATGCGATCCTCATTTGGCATTAATTAGTTTGACGTTGTAAATGTATCGTTTTGATTGGTTTTTGTCATTTTGATCATTATAAACCTGTAAGTTCGTCGATTTCTCATATATACGACCCATGCGACCCATGCCACCCTAATTTTGATTGTTTTTTTGTCATTTTATCATTATAAACTTGTAAATTCGTCGATTTCTCATAAATGCGACCCATGCGACCCATGCCACCCTCAATTTTGATTAGTTTTTTTGACATTTGATCATTTTCACCAAAATTGCCGTAGAACTTTTCACCAAATTTGAAAAAACATATCGAATTCCATCTCACGGCGATTCGATGTCAGGGTCATGTCTTTTCGTATTCTAGCCGTTTCTTTTTTTTCGAATAACGACACACACTCTCTCTAACTTTCATCATCTTCCACCATCCTTTTCCGAATAGCGACACACTCTCCCTAACTCTCATCATCTTCCATCCATTTTTTGTCGAAAATGCAACATTTCCGTACTTTTTTTCGATTTTTGTTACAGGACATTCCGACGAAATTCTTCGATGAGCATATTTACGTGAAAACGAGGGACGACAACACGACAATGCTTAAATCGGATGTGTCTAACAAAACATGGGAAGTCAAGTTGGATGGCTCAAGATTCACTGATGGATGGAAAGATTTCTCCAAGGACCATGATTTTCGTATTCGGAATTTCTTAGTTTTCTGTCACGAAGGTGACATGGTTTTTCACGTCACTGGTTTGGGAGATGATATGTGTAATCTACAATATGCATCATCTATATCATCATCATCCGTCGAAGCAAGGTCATCTTCTTCTGGTCAGAGGATTTTCACGATACCAGTCACGCGTTCTAATCTGGCCATTAATGCAGTGGCAAGTGAACTCAAGCCGATTTATTCGATTCATCAAATCTAGCCGTATATGCATTAGTTTGGTGTCGTTGTAAATTTATTCGGTTATCCCAGACACTTCCCATAGAGTTTGCGAGGTCGCGTGGTCTTTGCGGTAGACGAAGTAAGATTGATCTGATAATCAATTACGAACGGATTTTGGAGGCACATCTAAGGCCTTTGAAACACGGTGGCGCTAGCATCATCAGGGGTTGGACAAAGTTTTGTCACAATCATGGACTTAACGTGGGTTGTACCTTTAAAGTCAAACTGCACGCCGTTTGTGATGTACCTTGTCTGTGGTTTTCCCCTCTATCAGAACCTATGTAGGACATAGTTTGAAATCCGTTGTATTTTGATGGCTTTGAACCTCAGTTGAACAACAACATTCCTTTGAACTTGAAATGCATGTTTGTATTTGGTTGATTTTTTTACTATTATTCAAAGAATGTATTATTGTTAGTATCGATGTTTTTGTGGATTTACTATTATTGTAACAAGAGTCGCAGAGGGTCCAAGGTTCGCAGGGAACAAAGGGTCACAAAGGTACAAGGGTCGAAGGGAGACAAGGGTCGTAGAGGTCCAAGTGGTCGGAGAGGTCCAAGGTCGCACGGGTCCAAGGGTCGGAGGGGTCCAAGGGTCGCTGAGGGACAAGGGTCGGAGGGGGACAAGGGTCGCACGGTCCAAGGGTCTAAAAAATGTTTACTCTTTGATTATGGAAGATGTAATTTAGTACATTGTTCTTTTTTAACAGTTTAATCACATTTTTTGCAAATAATTTTTTTTTTGTGAATGGATAATTTAACTGTGTACATTTTTATTTTTATTAACATTATTCATATTGATGTGCGTAGACTCAAGTAATAAATTACCTAGACTAACGCTTCCGCAAGGATACGGATCGTGTAGCAACTAGGGTCGAACACAAGGAATTGATGCGACTTATAAGCTATTAGACTAATGAATAAGACGTGATGAATCTAATGGTGAATGAAATGCAAATGCAAATGCAAACTAAACCTAATATGGGAATGACTCGGCGACAAATCGCCATAGGTATCAAGAGTTGCACAACGATGTATCGAAGTTCTAGTTCTATAATTGGTCTTAGATACTATCACGAGTTCAAGGAATTCAAGCTCTCCTATAGGAACTGACTGCCGTAGACTTGTCCACTATCTAGCATGCATATACCAATGTATCCATTGCGCATCTTACATGGATAGACGCATTACGACCGCTATCCTAATCCCTAGATTTAACCGATTGACCTGGCGTAGATTCTAAACCGATTAAACCCTAAATCATGGCTAAGTTCCAAAGTCTAATGCCCTGGCGTTGGTTTATTAGACTCCTAACATCATTCATTCAAGTGGCGTACAGGTAATGAAAGCATTAAGAACAACCATAAGATCTGAAAACATGATAAAATACCGAATTCATTCATAACGAGTGGCGTACAAGTATGAAAGCATTAAGATCCACCATTCATTAAGCACAAGACTTCTCTACATGTTGGCAATACTCTCTAACCTATGGCAATAGATCTACTTGAACATGAACTCAGGAAACAAAACACAAAAGAAATCTAAATTCAACATAGATAGAGAAAGAGAGTGCTCCCTATTCATCAACCGATGTCTTCAATAGATCCTCCATGCTTCGGATCCGTAGATCCGTCCTTCTCGATCCTTCCAAGTGTGTCTCTAATGGCACTGAATTGTCCTTGAGTCCCCCCCTCTCAATCCTTTGCCACCCGATCGGGCACGCATGCCCGACCATGTTCCTTGAGCACCCGAGTCGTGTAAAGCTACGGGGTTGTCATGGCATCGATTACCCGAGCGGGCACCTTCTAATGCCCGAGCGTGCATGACCTAAAATGATGTTTTCGCTCCTTTCGCTTGGTGTTTGCACGTTCTCTTCAATCCACGGTCTTGCACAAGTTGAACCTTGTCATTTTGGGGTTAAATTGCCAATATCTCTCGTGTTTCTCCTCATGTCTTCGTTTCCTACACAAAACACGAAATGTAGATGAAATCCTCGAATAGACTCGATAAATGAATGAAATCTAATAAATCTACCTAAAACTAGACCTAAGAATGACATAAAAACTACTACGGATTACGTGTTATCAAACTCCCCCAGACTTAACCTTTTGCTCGTCCTCGAGCAAAACAAGAGTCGAGTACTAGAAGAGCTAAGCAACAATGGATACTAACACAAATACATCAAAGTATTAGCCATCATGCAAAACAACGCGTCACATGAACACAAGCCTAAGCGTACCAAGTTCAGACTGCTATCAATCCGAAAGTCTCGAACCATGCAATCCTACCAATGACCTAAGTCTAATCCGTACTCCTAAACAACGTCCAAGCGATCTCCATACCAACTCTCCTAAGCTTGAGATATCATTAAGTTCAAATTCTCGTTCTTATTCTTTTTTTTTTTATTCTTTTTTTCTTTCTTCATTTCTTCTTTTTTTTATAGATCCACGCTTTGTTCCTAAGACGTCGAAGTCGAAGAGGGTGGCTTTCTACTTAGACCCAGGCTGCCTATGGCACACTCATAAGGTCGCACGGCCTTAGAGGAGTGAAGAGATGCGTCATTGAAACTTATTTTTCTGATTTTTTTACTTCTCTTTTTT
>CM071870.1:9927292-9941209 GCA_036759665.1 Gynandropsis gynandra
CATGCCCGACCATGTTCCTTGAGTACCCGAGTCGTGTGAAGCTACGGGGTTGTCATGGCATCAGTTACCCGAGCGGGCACCTTCTAATGCCCGAGCGTGCACGACCTAAAATGATGTTTTCGCTCCTTTCGCTTGGTGTTTGCACGTTCTCTTCAATCCACGGTCTTGCACAAGCTGAACCTTGTCATTTTGGGGTTAAATTGCCAATATCTCTCGTGTTTCTCGTCATGTCTTCGTTTTCTACACAAAACACGAAATGTAGATGAAATCCTCGAATAGACTCGATAAATGAATGAAATCTAATAAATCTACCTAAAACTAGACCTAAGAATGACATAAAAACTACTACGGATTACGTGTTATCACATATTATTTGTAAATAATTTTTTGATAATAAAGTGTAAAGGGTCGCAGGGGTCCAATGGTCGCAGAGGTACAAGGGTCGCACCATTTGTCCGTTGCGAACCTTTTACCCGTTGAACCCTTGACCCTGCGACCCTTTTACCCGTTCGACCCTACCCCTACGACCCTTTTACCCCTACGACCCATGTGACAGTGTGGTCATGTCTTTTCGAATTCCATCTAACGTCGATTCGAGGTCATATCTTTTCAAATCCTAGCCGTTTCTTTTTTCCACTCCATTTTTTTCTCTCATCATCTTCCATCCATTATTCCGAAAATGCCACATTTCCCCCATTTCTTGCGAAAGATTCTTGTGCAACATCTGTACTACCTTGTAATATATTTTAAAACACTCTTTGTCAGTATGTTACATGTAGAGAATGTACAAATTTGACTTTGTTTTTCGTTTTTTGCTACAGGCCATTCCGAAGATCTTCTTCGATGAGTATATTTACGGGAATACGAGGGACAACAATACAAAAACGCTTAAATCGAATGCGTCTAACAAAACATGGGAAGTCAAGTTGGATGGCTCCAAATTCACTGACGGATGGACAGATTTCTACAACGACCAAAACATTCGTATTGGGGATGTCGTACTTTTCCATCATGAAGGTGACATGGTCTTTAACGTCACTAAGGCCACTCCTGATGAGAGGGTTTTCATTGTACTAGTCACGCGTTCAAATCTAGCTGTAGATTCATTGGTAATTGACCTCAAACTCATCATATATAATTTGGTTATTTATTCAACTTTTACTCATTTATGCTGATGTAACTTGGTTATGTCGTAGATACTTCCAATAGGGTTTGCGAGGGAGAACGATCTTTGCTGTAGAAGATGTCAGATAATGATGTACCTCGATTGCGGAATGTTCGATTGCGGAGGGTTAGATTTTTGGCTAGCAGCTTTAAGGCCCGTGAGTCGTGGTGGCTCTTGCATCAGAGGGGGGTGGAGACAGTTTTATCAAGAAAATGGACTGAACGTGGGTTGTTCCCTCATAGTAGAACTGTTCTCCATTGGAGGAGAACCTGTGCATCGATTTTCCAACAACATATTTTGATTTGAGTTGTATTTTTGATTTCTTTGAACCTCCTTTTAAGTTGAACTTCATTTGATCTTGTGGATTTACTATTATTCATTTGTTAGTGTTATTGTTAGTATCGCTGTTTTTATGGATTTACTATTATTGTAATAAGGGTTGCAGAGGGACAAGGTTCGAAGGGGGACTAGGGTCACACGGGTCCAAGGGTTGCGAGGGACAAGGGTCACACGGGTCCAAGGGTCGTGAGGGACAAGGGTCGCACGGGTCCAAGGGTCGCGAGGGACAAGGGTCGCACGGGTCCAAGGATCGCGAGGGACAAGGCTCGTAGATATTTGAGTCAATTATTTGTAAATAACTTGATAAATATTATTCAAAATTTTATTCATATTATTTGTAAATAATTGTATTTGTAAATAATAAATTATTTTTTATGATATTGTCAGTATCGCTGTTTTGTGGATTTAGTATTATTGTAACAAGACTCGTAGAGGGACAAGGGTCGCAGGGGTCCAAGGGTCGCAGAGGGACTAGGGTCGCAGGGGTCCAAGGGTCGAAGAGGTACAAGGGTTGCAGGGGTCCTAGGGTCGAAGAGGTCCCTCTGTGACACTTGTACCTCTGTGACCCTTTTACCTCTTCAACCCTTGGACCCCTACGACCCTTTTACCCTCTGTGACCCTTTTACCTCTGCGACCATATCCTAAACCCTGCGACCCTTTTATCCTTACGATCCTTTGACCCCTTTGCGACCCCTTTACCCCTGCGACCCTTAGACCCCTAAGACTTTGTGACCCAATGCAATAGTTTTTCTGCGGAACCTGCTTAATTGCAAGCTTCTTTGTTGACAACAAACGATTTCAATCTATTGGTAGCGAATCTGATGCCGATTTCAAGCTACTCTCGCCGAATCTGTTATGGTGTGGGAGAACAGTTATTTTCGCGCCACAGTAGAGAGAGAAATCGAGGTGCTCTCGAGGAGAGAGAAAAATTGTCGACAAGGGTAATATGGGATTATCAATATTTTAAGGATAGATTTGAAATTGAAACTTTTTTCAGGGAAGGGTATTTTTGAAGCACTTTAGCCCTACGAAGGTATTTTTAGAGTTCTCCATGTTAAAACATAAATCCAAAATATAATTTTAAAATATAATATCAAATAATGTAGAACCGACGAATGGTCTTTGATTTTTTCCTTTGAGGACCAATATACAAAAATGTTATCTCCTAGAAGCATTTCCAAGCTTTTGATCATTGTTTAAATTTGATGATCATTATTTGTCTTTACGATTAAATTAAAAAATTGTACACATTGAATCATTTGGTTATTCTAATGATAAAAAATTTCAGATATTCATATATATTTTATTTGTTTATTTTTAATTAATTAAATTTTTATTATAATGTTTTTTTATTTCTACGACCTCACATAGTCAAAGCTTATGGCATATCTTTAATAGTATCCAAAACACAAGACCAACTGAACAATAACATTGACTATGTGTAATATTTTAAACCATTGGATTTTTTTTTATTTGCTAGCACTTTTCTAGTCATTGGATGAAATTCTTTTACTATTAAGGGAAGAACCATTTTCTGGCCTTTGGATATATGTTAAGTCATGTGAATCATTTATTTTAGGGTGCATTTTTGTTTTATTCTTAGCCATTAGATCATCTTTAAATATTGCGGTGCATTATTCACAATTGGATCATTTCATTCAATTATTATAAACGGATTTTTTTCAACCATTAGATTTAAAGAATATTAATCTTGACCGTCCATTTTAGGATTTGATGTTTAATGGTTTCTCCTCTCTTTTCTCTATCTTCTTGAAACCAAGACCATGTCGTTTGTTTACTCCTCACTCCTCTCTATCGTCCAGTTAGGGTTCACTGCTGTCTTCACTGTTTTTTCGTTCTATGTTGATCGATTCGACCATATTTCAATCTCATTTCTTGCGATCGATTTGGTTTTGGTGATTTCTCTTTGGATTTAATTTTTGTTAGCTCATCGATTGCTCCGTTTTTCCCGTTTCATCCGTTCTTCAAGTCGTTTGTGATATGAGATTCGTTCGGTTGAATGGCAGCTTTAGGTGTTTGATGTTTTAGGATTTCTCTTCGTTGTGAATTTCTACCATTGTTTAGCCTTGCATCTTAGGTTTACTCTTGCTTGATGATCTGTGATATCTTCCCGTTGGTTTTTATTTATGTGATTGTTTTGCTGTTTTGGGATTGCTTTCGTATACTGTTACCGATTTCTCATTGTTTTGTCTCAGTATTTCCTTTGGATTTAAGGTTTCTCGTGTGGATTTTTGAATTGTTAGAGCCGTCGGTTCTGTGTTGCTAACACTGTTAGTATTTCTCGGGTTGTTCATTTTTTCTTAGGCTTTAGTTCGTCGATTTTTCTATTTTCCTGTTTCGTTCGTTCTTCGAGTTGTTTGTAAGCTATTTACTGATGCATTGGATTGATTGGTTTCTATTTTTTGGGTTTCTTTTTTACAATTTAGAGCTACTTGTGTAAGATTTTTGGTTATTGATCTAACCGTTTTATGTTGCTGCAACTATTGGTTTATTTTTGGTTGATCATCAATTATTAGAGTTTGTTCCCTTCACTGATAGTTGTTTCTATTTGTGCAATCTTGTCATTCAATTATATTAAGATATGCTTTCAAGTTAACTTAGTCTCTGATGTGTGATTGTTTGCTAATGTATTCAATCATTTTTTGCATTGTTTTAATTATTAAGATTACTTTTTACAGATTTGTTAATACCATTGTAAGATATTGAGTTCTCAATGTTTCATGTTGGATCTTAGAATGTTTTGGTGTTGGTATTTGATTGGTTTATAGCTTGATGTTTGCTCACCTATTGTTATATAGACATAGTTATCTATTGGAATATATTAATCTGTTTTTTGGCTGTTATGTTTGCATTGCTCTTGACTGTTTCGTGTTTGTAGCTTTTCATTTGTCTTAATTTTCTTATATTATGTATTGTGTTGATAGTTTAGTTATGTTTTTGATGATTGTCTATATTGCTTTCATTTTTATTTTTAGACATCTTTAAATAAGATTAAGATATATGTTAGTTTGTGGCATGTAAATTTCATTATAAGTTGAAATGTATCGTAGTTTGTAATTAGTAGTTTTTTTTGTTATAGGTTAGTGTTACTTATTACATATTTAATTGAAACCTGCAATCAATATCTGAGTAGTATTTTCTAATTTGGATTTCCTTATTTGGTTGCTATAGATGGTTGTTTGCACGTTTGATAGCTATGTTAATTGGACTTACTGTAATTGAGAAATATGATTTATCTTGTCTTTTAGTTAGATATTATTTCTGTCGGATCCTCTTTTGTCTTCTACCTTGATATTCTTGGTTAGCCTTGTTGCCATAATTTATTTTGTCATTTGTTTAACGGACATCTGGTGTTAGCATTTAGTGTTACCGTTTCAATATTATTTGATGAATTTGTGGCAGTCAATGTTATTTCATTGTTTTGTAACCACGTAGAAGTTTTTCTTTTTTACTGTGCATCATATGTTGAGTATATGACATTTTTGTATAAATACTCACTGTTTTCCGTAGTTTTCTACTTTTAGATATCTAATTTCTTTCATATCTACTCTCTTTTTTTTTTGTCGATATAACTTTTGCTCTTACTTTTTCCTCATTGTTTATTAGTGTGTTTGTTTTTATTTTCACCATGTTTACTCCCTTGTGTGATATAAGATACATTCAAGAATTGGCTTATAAAGTTAGAGTTAGAATTATCCGTCTGTGGACTTATGCTTCTATATTAGTTCATGACTCTTGTACAACTCGTGATACGAAACCTAGATCGAAATTCTTCCTAAAGGCGATGGAATTGGTGCCCTAAACCCTTAATCAACTTGCTATCTCAAAGAACCTAAGTCCACGTTTGAAATGAACGGTCCTAGACCCCGATAGAACCTGGATGAAGAATGTAGGGGAATCAAATCATGCCACAACTCATTTGCAGAAGAACGAATTGATAAGTTGAAGCACGGACGCCACATATGACAATTTGATAAGTTCGAAATCTAGTTCTAGAAGAGCTTTAGAGAAAACCTCTCAATTGATAAAATGAAACTTGATTTTCGTTCTCAACATAATGCATCTATTTAAAGGAAAAATAAAATACAAAGAAGTGGTTGAAAATATTAAATAAAAAAGCTTGCATGTGGAGGAGAAGTAAATAGGGTGGTTGAGTTGTGGTTGAGAGCTTGAAGCACTAAGTTTGTTGGTTGAGCTTCTAGAACATCTATTTTCACCCAACATTCTCCTTCTTGTTATTTGAAGCTTCATTTTGGCTCAATTTGGGCTAATATTAGATGGACTAAAGCTTGGGGATGTAATTGATGTCGTCCATCTTGGTTTTCTTCAAAATTTTCATCTATTTTCATCCAAGTGCGCTCTTTAGGATGCCCTTATCATACTCCTCTTCTCGAGAAAGATATGACCTCAAATCTGGCTCATCTGCAATATAAGTAGACAAATCAGAAACATTGAAAGTAGAACTAATTTGAAACTCCCTAGGAAGCTCAATTTGGTAGGCATTGTTGCTGATCTTAAGGACTTTGAATGAGCCAATTCCTCGCACCATCAGCTTAGACTTACGCTGGTTTGGAAATCTCTCTTTTTGCATATGGACCCAAACAATATCTCCTGACAACTTCCTTTCGCCCTTTGTTCCCATGCTTTAAGTATTTCTTAGTCATCTCCTCAATGTGCAATCTAGTCCTTTCATGAATCTGTTTCACAAGCTCAACTTTTCTTTTTCCATCAATGTTAGAATATTCGCGAGATGGAAAAGGAAACAAATCCAACGGAGTGAGTGGATTGAATCCATAAAAAATTTCAAATGGAGAGAATTTAGTAGCTGAGTTTATAGATCTCTTGATGCAAACTCAATGTGAGAAAAACAATCTTCCCATGATTACAAATTCTTTTTCACCAAAGAACAAGCAAAACGGACAAACTACGGTTCATAACTTCAGTTTGTCCAGCAATTTGAGGGTGACATGTTGTTGAGAACAAAAGCTTAGTTCCTAGCTTAGACCACAATGGTTTCAAAAATTAACTCAAGAATTTCATGTCATGATCAGAAACTATTGTCCTAGGCATCCCATACATTCGAACAATCTCTTTAACTAACAATCAAGCAATGTGAGACATTGTCGGTCTTATAGCATGAAATGAAGTGAGCCATGTTAGAAAATATATCAACCACCACTAAGATTGAATCTTTACCAGTTCTGGTCCTAGGCAATCCAAGCACGAAGTCCATTGGAATAGTAGTCCATGGATGATGAGGAATTGATAATGGAGAGTACATAGATGTCGAGATTTAGTCTTACACGTGATGCATTTGGTCTTACAAGTGATGCATTTAGTCATACAAGTGATGCATCGTGAACAAACTCGCTTAACATCTCATTTCAAATGAGGCCAGTAAAAATGTTCCTGAATAATAGACAACGTCTTGGCAACTCCAAAAAAGTGCCCCATTAGACCTCCACTATGTCCCTCTCTAACCAAAAGATCGTGCAAAGAACAATTAGGAATGCACATCTTGTTCGTGCGAAACAAAAAGCCCTCATGCTTATAATATTCACCGCAAGCAGATGTGTCACATGCTTTAAACACTTTTTCAAAGTCAAAATCAGTAGAATACAAGTTCTTTATGTATTCAAAGCCAAGAAACATAGAATCAAGTGAAATAATCAGATTATGGCGTCTAGACAAAGCATCAACTACAATATTCTCTTTGCCTTGCTTATATCGAATTACATAAGGAGATGTCTCTATAAATTCAACATGTTTAGCATGCCTTTTGTTCAACCTGCTGACCTTAAGATGTTTCAATGCCTCATGATCAGTGTGTATGACAAACTTTTTTCGGCAAAAGATAATGCTGCCAAGTTTTTGGAAAGATCTTAACAAAGTGTAAAACTCCTTGTCATACGTTGGTAGCTTAGTTGTGCACTGGTAAGCTTTTCACTGAAGTAAGCTATTGGTTTCCATTTCTGCATTAGCACAACCCCAATAACGATACCAAAAGCATCACATTTAATCTCAAAAGCTTTAGAAAAATTAGGTAGACACAATAGGGGTGAATTAGTAAGTTTTTCTTTCAAAAGATGAAATGCAGCTTCTTGCGTTTCTCCCCATTGAAACCCGACATTTTTTTATAAGTTTCGTAAGAGGTGCAACAATGGTACTAAAATCCTTAAAAAAAGCATGTAAAAGCTTACAAAAACGTGAAAGCTTCGCACTTCACTAACTGTTCGAGGACTCGACCATTCTTTGATTGCAACAATCTTTTCTTTATCAATTTGAATTCCCTATTTACTAACAATAAAGCCTAAAAACACCAGTTTGTTAGTGCAATTTTTGAGATTAGCAAACAATATTTGATCACACAAGACCTTCAAAATAGATTTGACATGCTCCACATGCTCTTCAAGATTCGTACTATAAACTAGGATATCATCAAAATAGACAACAACAAATCTACCTATAAAGTGCCTAAGAATGTGATTCATGAGCCTCATAAATGTGCTAGGCGCATTTGTGAGTCCAAAAGGCATAACAAGCCATTCATACAACCCATCCTTAGTTTTAAAGGTAGTTTTCCATTCATCACTTTCTTTCATGCATATTTGGTGATAACCGCTTTTCAAATCAATCTTGGAAAAGATTTTGGAACCATGTAGCTCATCCAACATGTCATCAATTCTAGGGATTAGGTGTTCATATTTTACTATGATTTGATTGACTGCACGACTGTCAACACACATTCTCCACGTACCGTCTTTCTTTGGGACAAGAATTACCAGTGCAACGCATGGAGACATACTCTCCCGAATGTATCCCTTCTTCATCAGGTTATCAACTTGTGTTTGAAACTCTTTAGTCTCCTCAGGATTGGTTCTGTAGGCTGGTTTGTTAGGGATGCTTTCTCTGAGCAAAAAATCGATTTGATGTTCGATTCCTCTAAGGGGTGGCAGTCCATCTGGAACCTCCTTTGGGAAAATATCATCAAACTCCTGCAAAAGATCAAGAAAAACACTAGGAACATAATTTTCGAGCTCGTTATTACTCAAATATGTCTCTTTGTACATAAGTACAAACATAGGTCAATGAGAAAGCATGAATCTCCTGATCTCACTAGCTCTCATGAAGGAATTGGTGTTAAGCTCACGGGCTCACTCTCACAGGCTTTTGATTTGGTTTTTCTCAAGATCTCACCAGATTTTAAGTGATCTACCTCATGGTCACACATATTCATTGGTTTCTTCTCATTCTTCTTCATTTGGAGCTGATCATCAAAAGCTTCTTTAGGAGTCAATAGAACCAATCTGATTTGTTTCCCTTTGTGTTGGAGAGTGTATTTGTTGATGTACCCATCAATTTGAACACGTTTTTTAAATTTTCACGGACATCTCAAAAGCATGTGCCCCCGCTTCCATAGGCACAACATCACAAATAACTTCATCCTCATATTTTCCGATGCAAAATGGAACTTTCACTTGCTTGTGAACCATGAAAGCACCAATTTCATTCAACCACGTAAGTCGATATGGCTTCAGATGTTTCTGAGTTATTGATAACACTGAAAGTGTATCATTATTAGGATAGGTTTTTATATCATTTTCGCATGATTCCTACATCGATTCTTACTTATCCGATTCTATTTTGAGCTTCACACACCCGTTTTATTGATTTTCAGGTTTCTAGGCGACAAGGCCTAAATGAGCTCAATATGAAGGATTCCTGTCAAAAACCACAAGATTTGAAGGAAAATCTACTCATAGCCGAGACCGACCTCCAGAACCCAAAGGAACACCCGAGCAACGAGCGGAAAAGAGGAATATCAAGATCACAAGGGTGCTCGGTCAGGCACTATTCTCCACCCGCTCGGGTACAACCTACGAGGTTTATCCATGCAAAAATACCCGACCGGGCACATGAACAAGGAGATCGGGTGATCACTACCCGATCGGGCGAATTCTGAATACCCGCTCGGGCAATCAGCCATCCATTCTGCCCCGTAAGTTTATGCGAATCGGGCCCCTCAACCACACGATCGGGTGATCACTACCCGATCGGGCGCAACGTTCAACACGTTCGGGCAAGCCTTTACCCGACCGGGCAACACCACTGCCCGAGCGGGCCGCGTAAGCCGTAACAACCTAGATCTAAGTTTCAAACGAGCAAATAAAAGGAAAGGAATAGATCTAAAGCAAAGGGGGCGACGAACAGGGCAAGAAAGCACTGGAAAAACATCTGGGAAAGCTCGGGAAGCATCGGAGAAAAAGAGAAGCACCGATCCATACACCGGTAACGCATTAGGGAAGGTCAAGGCATCGAGTTCCTTAGGGTTTTATCATGTATTGGGCTGTGTTATCTTCTGTTTTCATGTATTCCATGAGTGAGTAGAGTCCCTACTGCGGGTAGGGTAATCGGTTTTGTATGTATGAACGATGATTTTCTTTAATGCTTAGTTCTATGATTTTTACTCTTGATTTACGGTTCTATGCTTAGCAATATCAATCATATGTTAGTGCTGACCGCTCAACAACAATGGATATCGAACCTTGCTGGAAGGTTAAGGAACGAATCCGGTCCGCTAAGTAGTAGATTAAGCTTTGGCTAATGAG
Source organism: Gynandropsis gynandra (assembly GCA_036759665.1). Classification (NCBI taxonomy): domain Eukaryota; kingdom Viridiplantae; phylum Streptophyta; class Magnoliopsida; order Brassicales; family Cleomaceae; genus Gynandropsis; species Gynandropsis gynandra. The sequence continues at coordinate 9,937,427 of CM071870.1, forward strand.
AATCTGACCGGTCGGTTAGCCAACTTAGGGATAGTGATTGCGGTCTTAATGCTGCCATGGTACGTGTTAATCGGCTGTCGGAAGGCAGGGTTGCATGTATCCATGGTTAGGAGGTTTAGGCTCGGAAGAATCACTCCTCGACCGTAGAGCATGAATTTCCCGTTGTCAAGAGTAGGTTGTGGATCTATGATCTTTAGTCGTTCATGTATGCATTATCCGGTATCCCGTACACCCGTAGTATTCATCATATCTAGTTCATCTTTACCCTCGTTCCGTTGTCTCCATTAGGATAGATTTAGGACAATTAGAACCATATCCCCTCCTATCACCTTTCTTCCTAGTTTAGTTTTGTTCTTAGTTTAGTTGTATTAGTCCCTGAGATCGACCCTGGTACTACAAGATCCGTATACTTGCGGTGAAGTGGACTAGGTTATTTATAACTCGCGTTTCCACACGTCAGTTATTAAACCCAACCTTTCAACCAATAACATGCTTGCCACATTGGTGAGCTCCCATTATCAATAATCAAGCAACAAGCTTTATTTTTGACCAAACACCTTGTATAAAAGATGTTCTCGCGCTAGATTATCTCATCTTCTTTTGTTCACAGACTCAGGGCTTGTCTCACCATCAATAATTCTCCTTTGACAGTCTCTTGTTCCATAATGTTCATCCTCTCAAGACGACATCAGATTCATTCTCAGGCTCTGTTTCAATCGTTCCATCATCATGAACCATTAAAGCTCTTTTGTTTGGACACTCACTAGAATAGTGGCCCAATCCTTGGCACCTAAAACACTTAATATCTCAAGTACACGATGGAAAATCATTAGAGATATCTGTTTTTTAGGTCATGATGACTCATGCTTGTCCTCATGTTTTTGAATTGATTTGGAGCCTACAAACCGTCTTTCCTCTTTGTTGAATTTTGGTCGAGAGTTTGCTGAGTTTGAACTGTATCTTGGATGTGATTTTGTCTTCCGTTTGATATGCCTTCCAAACTCTGTGGCCAAATGTAGCAGATTCCACATAATGTTAAGTTGACACTTTGTCTTGAAATTTCTGATTCAAACCACCAAGAAATCTGTCCATGGTGTGGCTTCTTTGCTCTCCTCTGTATCAGTTCGAATCAAGAGCATTTCCTTTTTTTGTAGCACTCATCTACACTCTTCTCACCTTGCTTCAATTCCCGCAGCCTTTTGAGATTGTCTCGGTGAAAATGGTGGGGGATGAATCTTCTTCTCCTCAGGGTTTTCATTTCTCGCCAAGTATCAACCATATGCTCTCCATTTTTCCTCCTAGAGAGTATGAGTTTATCCCACCATGCTAAATCATAGTCGCTGAATCTTGCAGCAACAAGTTGAACCTTTTTCCTCTCCGAATAATGATGCAATTTAAAAACCAGCTCAGCTTTCCGCTCCCATTCTAAATAAGCTTCAACATCGTTTCTTCCATGGAATGATGGAATTTCAAACTCAATTCCACTCAAATCATCATCCAAACATTCTCTTTCCCGTCTAACATGCCTCTGCCTCCTTGGTTGCTCAAATTCTTCAAATTCAACAAATGTTGAAGCATTCTCATCACTAGATCTTCTTTGCGGTTCTCTAGCTCCTAGAGGTGTGTCATTGTGCCTTAAAGGACGAGTTGTATTTCTTCTGTTCTCTATGTGATCCAAACTCTCCTAGATTGCTCCCATGCCTTGATTCACTAGGCGTTGTATCTCCCACATTAGTGCCTCCATTTGTAAACAGTTTGCTTCCTCCCTTTGTGGCTCTACACCAGGAGTGTGTTCCGAGTTTGCAACCATTTTCTTACTGAATGAAAACGTTAGTAATAAACAAAAAGAGATCAAAGAAAAAGAGAAGACATTAAAACCTCAGAAATGTGTTTCATTTTATTTCACTCACTCTCCTTGTTTTCTCTTATAAGTTTCGTGCAAACTAGCTAACAAACTCAATTAGACACACCAATCAATGAAATTGACACTTAACCTATCAAATACGCTCAAAATGCAAAATGGTAATGATTCTAATATCTGATTTTCTTCAAGGACTCAAAATAGGCTCATAATAATTATAAAAAACTTTCACTAACAAATAAAAATAGACTCAAAAAACACGAATTTAAGCTCAAATCACACAAAAGAGTTTTTCTCAATGTATTATATGGAATCAACTTTGTGTTTCTTTTTTTTTATTCTTTTGTTGTTATTCATTTCATTTTTTATTTTTTATTCCTCCAAGCTAATCACAAAATGAAGTGATTATAAGAAAGAAATGAAAATGACAAAATAGAATGAAAATCTAATAGAACCCAAAACAAAATCAAAACAAAGAAAATAATGATAAGAATAATCCTGTAGGAAGAACCAGCTCTGATACCAAATGATACGAAACGTAGATCGAAATTCTTCCCAAAGGTGATGGAATTGGTTCCCTAAACCCTTTATCAACGTTCTATCTAAAAAATCTAAGCCCACGTTTGAAATGAACGGTCCTAGACTCCGATAGAACCTGGATGAAGAATGTATGGGAATCAAATGACGCCACAACTTGTTTACGGAAGAACAAATTGATAAGTCGAAGCACGAATGGCATAGATGATAATCTGATAAGTTCGAAATCTAGTTCTAAAAGAATTTTAGAGAAAACCTCTCAATTGATAAAATAAAACTTGATTTTCATTCTCAACATAATGCAGCTATTTAAAGGAAAACTAAAAGACAAATAAGTGGTTGAAAATATTAAATAAAAAAAGCTTGCATGTGGAGGAGAAGTAAATGGGGTTGTTGAGTTGTGGTTGAGAGCTTGAAGCATTAAATTTGTTCGTTGAGCTTCTAGAACATCTATTTTTCGTCCAACACTCTCTTCTTGCTATTTGAAGTTTCATTTAGGTTCAATTTGGACTGAAATTAAATGGACTAAAGCTTGGTAATGTAATTGATGTGGTCTATTTTGTTTTTCTTCAAATTTTGCCCCCCAAACACCCAAAATATGGTCAACACACAAAACTTTAAGTTTCTTAGCTCTATCCCTTGTAATTGGACCAATTAGATAAGAATTTTGCTTATCTTCATTGGTTCTTCTCCAATTTTACTGTTAGTTTGTCTTTCCCCGGTTTAGATCCAAGTGTGCTCTTTAGGATATCTATTTTTAACAATATACATAAACAATATACATAGGTTTTCAATTCATAAATAATAAAAGTTTTCTAAAGAATATGATGTGCGTTTTCTCAAGTAATAAATTACCTAGATCTAACGCTTCCGCAAGGATACAGATCGTGTAGCAACTAGGGTCGAACACAAGAAATTGATGCAACCTTAAAGCTATTAGACTAATGAATAAGACGTGTGAAATCAAATAATGGATGGAATGCAAATACAAACTAAACTAAATGATAAGAATGACTCAAAGACTAAACACCATAGGTATCAAGAGTCGCACAACGATGCAATGAAGTTCTAAAAAGATAATTGGTCTTAGATACTATCACGAGTTCAGGGAATTCAAGCTCTCCTATAGGAATTGACTGGCGTAGACTTGTCCACTATCTAGCATGCATATACCAATATATCTATTGCGCATCTTACATACATAGACGCATTATGACCGCTATCCTAATCCCTAGATCCAATCGATTGACCTGGCGTAGATTCTAAACCGATTAAACCCTAAATCATGGCTAAGTTCCAAAGTCTAATGCCCTGGCGTAGATTTATTAGACTTCTAACATCATCAATCAAGTGGCGTACAAGTATTGAAGCATTAAGATCAACCA
>CM071870.1:9966727-9984974 GCA_036759665.1 Gynandropsis gynandra
AAGATCTTTAGGTCATTAATCATGTCTCTATAACCCGCTCGCAGCTCTCTAAGTAAAGCTAGATTTTCTTTCTCTCCTTGTACGAATTGAGCGAGCATGGACATAATATCGGCATTAGCTTCTTGTTGCGGACATGGGGGGTGGATATGATGGATAATTCTGAATTTGGGGTTGCATCCATGGCTGAAAACTCCCATATTCATATTGTGCATTCAGCATACCATCGGTGTTTCCCCAGACGTCTTGTTCCCATGATTGTTCCGAATAATATGGACGGTATGAGTTGGATACCATATGATGAAATTCGTCAAATTGATAATTCATTTCAGCTATATTGGCACTCCAAAAGTTGATGTTGTTCATATTACCTCGCAAAATAAAGAATAAAATTCGATTAAGCTCCGAGAGGTAAAAATTCTTCTTTTTTTTATTTTTGACTCTATAAGAAATAAAACAAAAACGAAAAACAAATGAAGACTCCGGAAAGGACTATGTCTTAATTCAAAAGTAATAACTCTAAAGTCGTAATCAAGTCCACGGGGAACTGACTCTAACTCTAAAGTTTCCTAGCTCTAAAGCCGTAATCAATTCCTTGTGTTCGACCCTAGTTGCTACACGATCCGTATTCTTGAGGAAGCGTTAGTCTAGGTAATTTATTACTTGAGTCTACGCACATCAAGTTTTTGGCGCCGTTGCCGGGGATTGCATGTGCCAAAAACTTGGCTCCTTAGGTATCCATTGTGCACATCGCACATGGTTCAAGTCCCTGGCAACGGCGCCAAAAACTTGATGTGCGTAGACTCAAGTAATAAATTACCTAGACTAACGCTTCCGCAAGAATACGGATCGTGTAGCAACTAAAGTCGAACACAAGGAATTGATGCGGCTTATAAGCTATTGGACTAATGAATAAGACGTGTAAAATCAATAGTAGAAGGAATGCAAATGCAAACTAACTAAACTAAATATAGGAATGACTCAGCGAAAAATCACCATAGGTATCAAGAGTTGCACAACGATGTAACGAAGTTCTAATGAGATAATTGGTAGATACTATCAGCGACAAATTACCATAGGTATCAAGAGTTGCACAACGATGTAACGAAGTTCTAATGAGATAATTGGTCTTAGATACTATCATGAGTTCAGGAATTCAAGCTCTCCTATAGAAACTGAATGGCGTAGACTTGTCCACTATCTAGCATGCATATACCAATGTATCCATTGCGCATCTTACATGGATAGACGCATTACGACCGCTATCCTAATCCCTAGATTCAATCGATTGACCTGGCGTAGATTCTAAACCGATTAAACCCTAAATCATGGCTAAGTTCCAAAGTCTAATGCCCTGGCGTAGATTTATTAGACTTCTATATCATCAATCAAGTGGCGTACAAGTATTGAAGCATTAAGATCAACCAATCAATCTGAAAATCATGATAAAATACCAAATTCTTTCATATCGAGTGGCGTACAAGTATGAAAGCATTAAGATCCCCCATTCATTAAGCACAAGACTTCATTACATGTTGGCAATACTCTCTAACCTATGGCAATAGATCTACTTGGACATGAACTCAGGAAAAGAAACACAAAAGAAATCTAAATTCAACATAGAAGAGAATAAGAATGCTCCCTATTCATCAACCGATGTCTTCAATAGATCCTCCATGCTTCGGATCCCTCGTTCCGTCCTTCTCGATCCTTCCAAGTGTGTGTTCTATGGCTCTGAATTGTCCTTGAGTCGTCCTCCTTTCAATTTGGTTCGAATCCCCTTTTTAATAGATCTGATTTCCCTTTGTTTGGTCGTTCTAAATCTTGGGGATTATTTGAGAAAAACAAGGGCCCGAGCGGGCACAGCTTCTACCCGCTCGTGCAGGCCTTGTGCCCGACCGTGTACACCCATTTTAGCCCGAGCGGGCACCTATGCCCGAGTGTGTTCCTCTTCAGCCCGAGTCATGCAAAGCTACGGCGCATCTTGATGACAATTAACCCGAGCGAGCACTCCAATTCCACCCGATCGGGCACACATGCCCGAACATGTTCCTTGAGCACCCGAGTCGTGCAAAGCTACGGGGTTGTCTTGGCATCAATTACCTGAGCGGGCACACTTCCAATGCCCGAGCGTGCATGTCCTAAGATGTTGTTTCCGCTCCTTTCGCTCGGTGTTTGAGTGTTCACTTGAGTCCATGGCCTTGCACAAGTTGAACCTTGTCACTCAACTACGATTTTGGGGTTAAATTGCCATAATCTCTTGTGTTTCTCCTCATGTCTTCGTTTCATATGCAAAACACGAAATATAGATGAAATCCTCGAATAAACTCGATAAATGAATGAAATTTAAATAATCTACTCAAAACTAGACCTAAGAATGACATAAAAACTACAACGGATTACGTGTTATCACGTACCATATTTACACATTGTACAAGCACGTTTAGCCACAAACACGTATTGTACAAACACGTTAGACCACATACATACGTTGTACCACACACACACATTATACAATCAATTTTTACGACATGCACACGTTTTACCACATGCACACGTTGTACAAGTTTTTTAGGCTTGTTATTTTTACACTACTAAACATTTATTTTTTTCGATTGTTTAACATTGTGGACCAATGTATCCAAGAGGATTCTAGTTCCAATCTAGCAATTTTTTGCCGTCTTTTGAAATTACAACGAAGTGCTCTATGTTCAAGACCATTTCAGAACTGCAAGAAGCCTTGTGCCCTCAAGAACTAGAATGGTTTGTGCAACATCCTCGATTCAAGCATTTATTCCATATGGAGAGGATGAAGAAAAAAAAGAATTCTTCCTCAGTAGCTCAGTGGTAGAGCGGTCCGCTATTGACTGATTGATAGGATGATCTTGAATCATTTTATTAAAAAAGGGCATCATAATACTTATCTAGTATTCACTGATAGAGCATGGTGTGATATGTGGACTCAATTGTCACGGATATTGATGTGGTTAATCTCACGTAATACTAGGATCGAACACTAGGGAACCAATGCAACAATAGAGCTATTAAACCAATGAAAATGACGTGTATAAATCAAGTGAATGGATTGTAAATTAAAGACTAAATTAACTAACTAACGGATAAACTCAAGAAGATAAAGCACCACAGTTTTCGAGAAATGTTGGGACATGTTATAGACATTTCTATGAACCATGAAATCAGATTATCTTGATCAATGGGGAACTCAAAATCAATTACCGGTAGGGACTCTATCGACACCTAAATCCACTATATGTAAAATCAATGTACTCATCTCTCGATGCAACAAATCGAACATCTAGCTGCATTAAGATAAGTGAGGAACTCAACTGTAATAGGAAATTCAACCTCAATTCTCACGGTTCCTAAAATATATTAACTGATCAGCCAAGGGGCTCATTAACCTAATTCATTCTAGGGTTATTTCAAAGACTCAAATCCGACATAAAGCATTAAAATCCAAACAAATCCAATACAATGATGCAACAAAGTGCTATTCAAGATCATGGTTAAAAATATTATCACGAGTTTAGGAAATTCAAGCACTTTCCTAGCGAATGACTCTCCCTATGCCTAAAACCACTATCTAGCGTGCGTATTACCAATCTCCCATTTGTGTAATCTCACCTACTACATGCACTAAGACCGTTATCTTAATTCTTTAGTTCAATCGACCGACCAGCCAAGGTTCTAAATCAATTAAGACCCGAAATCATGACTAGGTTCTGATAACACGTAATCCGTAGTAGTTTTTATATCATTCTTAGGTCTAGTTTTAGGTAGATTTGTTAGATTTCATTCATTTATCGAGTCTATTCGAGGATTTCATCTACATTTCGTGTTTTGTGTAGGAAACGAAGACATGACGAGAAACACGAGAGATATTGGCAATTTAACCCCAAAATGACAAGGTTCAACTTGTGCAAAGCCGTGGATTGAAGAGAACATACAAACACCGAGCGAAAGGAGCGGAAACGACATTTTAGGACATGCACGCTCGGGCATCGGAAGTGTGAGAACGTGCAAACACCGAGCGAAAGGAGCGGAAACTACATTTTAGGTTGTGCACGCTCGGGCATTAGAAGGTGCCCGCTCGGGTAATTGATGCCATGACAACCCCGTAGCTTTGCACGACTCGGGTGCTCAAGGAACATGGTCGGGCATGTTTGCCCGATCGGGTGGCAAAGGAGTGCCCGCTCGGGTTAATTGTCATCAAGATGTACCGTAGGTTTGCACGACTCGGGCTGAAGAGGAACACGCTCGGGCATAGGTGCCCGCTCGGGTGAAAATGGATGTACACGGTCGGGTACAAGGCTTGCACGAGCGGGTAGAAGCTGTACCCGCTCGGGCCCTTGATTTTCTCAACTAATTCCCAAGATTTCTAACAACCAAATCAGATCTATAAAAAGGGGATTCGAAGGAGATTTGAAGGGGGGGACTCAAGGACAATTCAGTGCCATTAGAGACACACTTGGAAGGATCGAGAAGGACGGATCTACGGATCCGAAGCATGGAGGATCTATTGAAGACATTGGTCGATGAATAGGGAGCATTCTCTTTCTCTTTCTATGTCGAATTTAGATTTCTTTTGTGTTTCGTTTCCTGAGTTCATGTTCAAGTAGATCTATTGCCATAGGTTAGAGAGTATTGCTAACATGTAGAGAAGTTTTGTGCTTAATGAATGGTGGATCTTAATGCTTTCATACTTGTACGCCACTCGTTATGAATGAATTCGGTATTTTATCATGTTTTCAGATCTTATGGTTGTTCTTAATGCTTTCATTACCTGTACGCCACTTGAATGAATGATGTTAGGAGTCTAATAAACCAACGCCAGGGCATTAGACTTCGGAACTTAGCCATGATTTAGGGTTTAATCGGTTTAGAATCTACGCCAGGTCAATCGGTTAAATCTAGGGATTAGGATAGCGGTCGTAATGCGTCTATCCATGTGAGATGCGCAATGGATACATTGGTATATGCATGGTAGATAGTGGACAAGTCTACGCCAGTCAGTTCCTAAAGGAGAGCTTGAATTTCCTGAACTCATGATAGTATCTAAGACCAATTATCTTGTTAGAACTTCGATACATCGTTGTGCAACTCTTGATACCTATGGTGATTTGTCGCTGAGTCATTCCCATCTTTAGTTTAGTTAGTTTGCATTTGCATTTGCATTCCTTCTACCATTAGATTCATCACGTCTTATTCATTAGTTTAATAGCTTATAAGTCGCATCAATTCCTTGTGTTCGACCCTAGTTGCTACACGATCCGTATCCTTGCGGAAGCGTTAGTCTAAGTAATTTATTACTTGAGTCTACGCACATCAGGTTCCAAAATCTAATCCATCTTCCAATGCAATCAGATTTTTATAATCAATCATTCAAGTGGCGTTTAAGAAAAAAAGCGTTAAGTACAACAAATTAATCTGAGAACGGACAAATACTATAACCAAGCATTAAGCACCAGCCTTCATTATATATCGGGAAAACTCTAACTCGTAGCTGTGAAACTACTTGTACACATAAAAAAACAAAAACATATCTTCCCTTTAATGTCTGTCAAGTTAACAAGTTAACCTAAGACTACCCGCAAGTGCACGACACGTGCGTAGTAGTTAAGGTGTCGATCCCAAGAGGACTAATGTAACACGATCTATGAATCAAAAGTAGAACCAAAGCTTGCTGCGAAAGAATAAGGATGATAAAAAGCAAATATGATGACGATGCAATGGATAAGTGAGTTCTAAACAAAGAGACAAACGCCCTAGGAAACCGGTTTCACCGCATAGCTTTCGAAACCGATCTCCGATCTATCTAATCGTGCATTCCCTATCAAGATATCTAAGGCAGACGATCCTAATGTAGACCATACCCTCTCTCAAGGCATAGGAACCTGGCTAGATTGAGTCATCCCCTACTTTCGTAGCTGACACCCCAACTAAACCCGATTACAATTCATGATTCACCCGATACAACCCTCAACCGTTACTATCCTACTTTTGTGACCTAGTCTCAGTTGCTCTAAGCTTGACTTTCTAGGATTAGGATTCACCTTTCAGTCCTTCTCCTAATCCCTAACACATGCATATACGTGGCCATTTGTAAATACAATTAAGACAGTAAATTCTCAATAAACCTGATTTTCTAGGATTAGAAATCACCTTTCAGTCCTTCACCTAATCCCTAAGACATGCTCGACCGTGCTCTTTTCATAGCCCGACCGTGCTCTTGCTTCAACATGGACAATGCCCGACCGTGCTGCACAGGACGCCCGACCTTGCTCCTCACCAAGAGTGTGCCCGACCGTGCATTATGTGTGCCCGGGTCGTGCACATCTCTCGGGGATGAATTGCCACAAAGTGCCCGACCGTGCTAGAGACCAAGCCCGACCGTGCACATGGTGAAGGTTGCTGTTCAGTCGTGCATTTGATCTTGCTCGACCGGGCTATGTCCTTTGATGCATGCTCGGTCGTGCACTTGGTCATTCTTGGCCATGACTTGTCAACTTCTCGTTCCGTTCGATCCGTTGTGATCTTCAATGTTGAATTATGTCCCTTGTATGCTCCTTAGCTCTGAAATAACTTGAATACGCATTAAAACCGACAAAAACACAAAAACACGGAAACAAGTAAAACGGATACAAAATCCCACGTAAACCTTGCAACTACGGTCATAAACACCTCTAAAATTATGCGAGAAACGTGTGCGAAAACGAGATGATCAAAATCCCCCAAAATTGAATGTTTGCTTGTCCTTAAGCAAACTTAAAAGTGGAACACGTGGGAGATATAAAATGCGAGAATCGCCCTTTCCTCTAGAAATACCGCTAAAGCAAACCTAATCAATCAACAAACAAGTTAGATCAAATTTGTGTCTAATAAATTTCAGTCTTCATCTTAGGTTCACCATGGCTACCTATAAGAAAGTAAATCAAAGACAAGCTAAGTGAGAAACCACAACTCTCTCTACCAAACGAGACTTCAAACAAATGCTAATCACATAATCAAAGAGGATACTTGTTTTATTCTCGAGCTTCTTTATTCTTCTTTTACTGATTTTGCGAACACACTAGGCTTCTAGGACGTTGGATTGGAAGGGACTCAACTTCTACTTAGACCCAAGCTATCGATGACAGTATACTCTTGCACATCGTTGAAGAGTGCAACAGAATAGATGGCATTTTTCTGTGCCTTGCTCTTAGGACGTAGAAAGAGATCGCCAACCCGCCACTTAGACTCGAACCATCGAAAATATATCAAGGTCGATGCACTCATATCGATTTTAGATCATGCTTTGAGGCATTACTTCTATCGATAGTGGAGTGTTAGTGTGCGTTCTTATTTTCTGTAAAACAAGCTCAACTCATGCGATCAAATCATCCTCGTGAAAAAGAAATAAAGCATCGCCAATATGAAGTATAATCATTTGGATAAAGAGAATGAACAAGAAATTAACTTAGAAACTCATCTAAACTTCCCATAAGTAACAATAGGATTCCTAAAGACTTATGACCCACTCGTTCCTCAACCATCTAATAAGCTCAAACATGCTAGATATCACGGAAAATGCCAACTTCTTAAGCATCTTAGGTTCAAGGTTCATCTCAAAACGTGGCACCGGACAAGTGCCTGGGACGACTCTAACTCAAAAACAAAAAACTAACCTAAAAACTACAAAAAAATGAAAATAAAACGAGATCTCCTGACAAACATGAGCTACTCGCCCTAGACTTGAATTGAACGGTGTCCTTGACGTGTAGCTCTGATGGAGGATAGGAAGGTGAAATCACGGTTGCAGGTGTTCTTCCTTTTTTAGTTTTTATGTTTTTCAAAATACACCAAGTCCGAAATACGAATCAAAAGAAATACAAATGCTGGGTTGCCTCCCAGAAAGCGCTTGTTTAACGTTGTTGAGCCTGAAGTCTCCATACTTCATGTGTGCGCGATGGGTGGATCGAATAGGGAGATGAAATTTCCACTTTCGATCCATCGAGCGGCTTGATATAGCTTTAAACGCTGCCCATTTGCTTTGAAAGTTCCGCTCGAATCACTCCATAGTTCTACCTCTCCATTTGTGTAGACTTCTCGTACCTAAAATTAACCATCCCAATGGGAATGTAATCTGCCCGTGAAATAATTAAAACGAGAATCACAAAGTAGAACAATATCACCTGGCCGAAAGTCATGAGGTATGGTCTTTGTATCGTGCCATCGTTTAGCTTGGTTGCCTTTCTCATGGCGGATTTCCTTCGTAGCTCCTTTTTCTTCCAAATATTGGTGCAGCCTCCTTTGATCGTCGATGGGGAGTTCGCGGCTATCTTCCTTAGGTATCCAGCGCATTCATGTTGAAGGGCTCACTCTCCTATGCTTCTTGAGACGAATTGGTGGCTTTCGCGTCTCATGCCGAATAGAGGAAGGAAAAGGTTTGAACTACAGCTTAAACGCCTTTTTTACCGCAAAATCAGCCAGCGTTTCGTGCGGCGTCTTCTCATGAGGAGCGTCTTGAAGTGCCTCAATGGCACTCATGAACTTTGTATAGACCTTGGCTCCTTCAGCGGTAAATCCTGCAGCATTTCAAACTTGCATTAGCCCTCTCTCAAAAGGATCAGAAGTACTTACTCGATTAAACGTGTCATTTGCCAACTTGTCCAGCACATCAACACTTTGGCATGACTCCTTGGGGCTGGACAAATGGAATTCCATTCTCTCATCACAACACGTAGAGAGAGCTTCCCTTGTTGTACATCTATTTTCGCACCTGCAGTAGCTAAGAATGGTCTTCCAAGAATAATAGGTATGTTAGCATCTTCCTCGATATCGAGTACAACAAAATCAGTGGGAATGCAAATATGACCTACCTTGGTGGGATTGTTTTCAATGATTCCCACCAGATACCATATCGGACGATCAACTAGCCGTAGACAGATCTTCATAGGCTTGATATTCCCGAAGTTCACCACTTGTAAACCGGATGTGGCATTATGCTCATGCTTGCTCCCAAATCACACAAAGCTTTTTCGATGTCAATGTCTCCTATGGTGCATGGGATGGGGAAGCTTCCGGGGTCCTTCAACTTATTTGGCAGCTTGTTTTGGAGAATAGCACTGCATTCCTCGGTGAGTGCTACTGTCTCACTTTCTTTGATGCGCTTCTCCTTGGAAATAACCTCTTTAAGATAGTTTGCTCGATTAGGCATCTTTTGGAGTGCTTCCATGAATGGCATGTTGATTTCGAGCTGCTTGAGGTTATGGAAGAATTTGGTCACACTCTCTTGATTCTTGTTGCTCACCAAGCATCCAGGATATGGTACATGAGGTTCGTATTCCGGTGGAACAATATATGGCTTCTCTAAATCTGGTGCATATCCTTCCATGATTGCGATTCTGCCCTCTCTTTTATTCCCCGAATTTCCAGAAACATTCTCTTGCGCTATTGAGGGTGGATTCTCGATCGTATCCTCGCTGCACAATGTGATGGCGTTTACGTGCTCTCTCAGGGTAAGATCGGGTTTTCCGGAGCATCCCAAGATTCCGAGAGGATGATGTAGCCTGCTGCACAATGGAGTTTTCCAGCATCTTTACATGTGTGCTCAATGAATCCATTTGAGTATTAAGCTCGCTAATTGCAATCCCTCGTTGAATTTCGCTTGAGTCGATTCTTGCTGCCTTTGTTCCTTGATGAACTCAAGCATCACCCCCTCAAGACTTGACGAAGAAGCTTGAGGAGCTTGGTGGAGTGGCGCGGTTGCTGGTATGGCTGCTGCCTTTGCTGAAAACCTGAATATTTCACTGGTTGGTTTGTGCGATACGAGAGATTCAGGTGATTCCTCCAATTCGGGTTGTATGTGTTCCGGAATTGCGTATTGCTTGCTGTTGGCCGTAGATCACTTGCTCCATGCCTTCTTGCATTGTGCATTGGTAAGTCATATGATCCCTTTCTCCACAATTAGCACAATAAATGGCATTCACCGCATTGCCCATCGCTTCTTCTTGATCAATTTCATAAAGACCTCGTGTCTTGTTTGGCATACTTCTTGGTTGAGACCACATGGTGTGGTTCATGGCAAGATTTTAGATAAGCTCGTATGCCTCTTATACGCTTAAGTCCATGAATGATCCTCGAGCAGCATTGTCTAACATCGTTCTATGCTCATACGTGATCCCGTTGTAGAATGTTTGAATCACGTACCACTGCTCTAGACCATGATGAGGACACATTTGCAAAAGGTCCTTGCATCTTCCCCATGCCTCAAATAACGTCTCTCTCTCTCTCAGCTTCTAAACATAGTGATTTCTCCTCGCATCTGAATCGTCTTGCTCGGAGGGAAGAACCGTGATAGGAATGTCTTGTAAAGCTGGTCCCATGTAGTGATAGAACCAACAGGAAGAGATTGAGCAACGCCTTCACTCGTCCCCCAATGGAGAAGGGAAAGCGATGCAGCAAAACAACATCCTCCAAGACTCCAGTAATTTTGAATGTGCTTGATAGCTCTAGGAAGTCTCGTAGATGTTGATGAGGGTCTTCGTGATTGCCGCCCATAAACTGTTTTTGGTATAACATGTTGATCATCGTGGGCTTGATCTCGAATTGCTTCCTCGCAACAGCGGGCGTACATATTGTTGTTTGGACATTGCTCATGTTCGGAACCACGTAATCACGGAGACGACGTGGTGGAGGAGCCTGTTGTTGTTGTAATTTAGCCACGTTACCCATGGGTAATTGCGGCTGTCCGTGACCATCCAATACATCGTTTTGATTGTTCATCGTTCGTGGATTGGTCGTATCTACCCTTTGTTCTCCCTTGCCCTTCTTTCGCTTATTTATTGTTCTCTCAATCTCAGGGTCGATTCGATGCAAATTCGAATTACCTTGAGATCGGGTCATGCACCTAAGAAAGACAAGTAAAAAGAATTAGTAGAAAGAAAGGAGAAGAAAAGAAAACCAAAAAGAAAACAAAAACAAGTATGATTCTAAATCTAAATTCCTAAACGTGTTGACAATTAGTCTCCGGAAACAGCGCCAAAAACTTGATGCGTGTCAAGTTAACAAGTTATCCTAAGACTACCCGCAAGTGCACGACACGTGTGTAGTAGTTAAGGTGTCCTTCCCCCGAGGACTAATGGATAAGTGAGTTCTAAAGAAAGAGACAAACGCCCTAGGAAACCGGTTTCACCGCATAGCTTCCGAAACCCATCTCCGATCTATCTAATCGTGCATTCCCTATCAAGATATCTAAGGCAGACGATCCTAATGTAGAACCTACCCTCTCTCAAGGCATAGGAACGTGGCTAGATTGAGTCATCCCCTACTTTCGTGGCTGACACCCCAACTAAACCCCATTAAGATTCATGATTCACTTGATACAACCCTCAACCGTTACTATCCTACTTTCATGACCTAGTCTCGGTTGTTCTAAGCCTGACTTTCTAGGATTAGGATTCACCTTTCAGTCCTTCTCCTAATCCCTAACACATGCATATACGTGGCCATTCGTAAATACAATTAAGATAGTAAATTCTCTGTAAACCTGATTTCTAGAATTAGAATTCACCTTTCAGTCCTTCTCCTATTCCCTAAAACATGCATATATGTAGCCATTGATAAACACAAGACAGTAAGTTCTCAGAGAAAGAATAGAATACGAAACGGGGAAATGCATTCATAAACGAATTAAAGACGGTTCCGAGATAGCCATGAGCTAATCCCTTCTCTTAGAACAAATCTACTACTCGCCAATGAATCTAATCATAGCAAAACAAAACAGTAGATTAAAGAGCATAGAGATATCAAACGAGCAATGATCCCGAATCAATCTCCAACTCCTTGTGTGCCTCTTGTCAAGCGGACTCTATGGATGGATGGTGGTTGTGAATTGTGTTGTAGATGGTCTATCGTTGATGGATGATTCGGCTTCTGTCCTTTAGGGTTTGGTAATTTGAATTCCAAACCTTGGCTGACTGATTTCCACCTAATTCGTCGGTAGGCCATTTCACATAGTCATGCATGACCATGCTCCATGTCATGCACGATCGGGCATGCTTCTTCCATAGATATAGATAAGTTGTTTTGCATTGAAGCTTGACCGTGCTGCCCATGATGCCCGACCGTGCTCTATGTCATTCCCGGTCGGGCATGCTTCTTCCGTAGATATAGATAAGTCATTTTGCATTGAAGCCTGACTGTGCTGCCCTTGATACCCGATCGTCCTGTGCTTGATTGTTGGTGCCCGACCGTGCACTTGGAACGCCCGACCCGTGCACAAGCTATGGCGATGAATCTGCACCAAACGCCCGAACGTGCTCTTACTTCAACATGGACAATGCCCGACCGTGCTGTACAGGACACCCGACCTTGCTCCCTCACCAAGAGAGTGCCCGACTGTGCTTGATGTGTTCCCGGGTCGTGCACATCTCTCGGGGATGAATTGCCACAAAGTGCCCGACTGTGCTAGAGACCAAGCCCGACCGTACACATGGTGAAGGTTGCTGTTCGGTCATGCATTTGATCTTGATTGATCGGGCTATGTCCTTTGATGCATGCTCGGTCGTGCACTTGGTCATTCTTGGCCATGACTTGTCCACTTCTGGATCCGTTGTGACCTTCAATGTCGAATTATGTCCCGTGTACTCTCCTTAGCTCCAAAATGAATCGAATACGCATTAAAATCTACAAAAACATGAAAACACAGAAACAAGTAAAACGGATACAAAATCACACGTAAACCTCACAATTATGGTCATAAACATCTCTAAAATCATGCGAGAAATGTGCACGAAAATGAGATGATCACCCTTCTCTTCTTCATATCCAAATAATCCTCCTCTAGCCTCTCCTTCTGTCCAAACTCCTCTTGGTCAAATCTAAACTCTCCCCTTTTCCTTTTCGTGTTGATTTCCTCTTCTCTACCCGTTTCCTTTTTCGTGGTTTCCATTTTTCTTTTGCAGTGGTTGTTTCCCTTTCTTCTTTTTAATTGGCTCTTTCCTTTCTTCTCCTCAGGTGTGCAACCTTTGGTTTCCTTTTTCTTGCTCCAGCTGATTTCCATTTTGTTGCTCCAATAGGTTTCCATTTTGTTGCTCCAACCGATTTCCAATTTGTTGCTCCAGGCGATTTCCATTCTTGTGCAGCAGCTTTGTTTTCCATTTTGTTTACAGCAATTGGTAGTTTACATTTTGTGTTCCAACAGCCTGCTTCCATTTTGTGTAAGTCATGTTCCCTTTTCATGTTACAACCGTGCTCTTCCAATTGTTGTTTCAGCAACCAGAAATTTTCATTTTGTTCTAGCGGTGTTTCCATTTATGTGGAGTGGTTGTTTCCATTTTCGTGAGCGACGTTGGCCATTGTTTCCATTTTTGTGTGTCAACCGTGTGTTTCTATTTCTTGTGACCGAAGAGGGCTTGGGTGTTGAGTGTGTACAGCGAGCTTGAAGTGGTTTTACCAACATTTCCCGACATTTGCTCGTGTTTGTAACCTGATATCTTATTTCCTGCAAAACACGAGAGAATGCAAGAAGAAGACTAAATTGTACTTAATGCTCGGTAAATTCCAAAAAAAGATAAAACTAACTATAAAAAAATAGATGAAAAATACTAGAAGAATTTAGACGTTATCAAACTCCCCCAGACTTAGATAACAACATAATACTAGCACAAGCATTTTCAAAATCAGCCATCATGCACAGCAACGCGTCACGTGAACATAGACCTAAGCATACTTAGTTCAGACCTCTTTCCACCAAAAGTCATAAGCGTGCAATCCTACACATAACCTAAGTTCATTTCACTAACCCCTAGATGACATCCAAGCGATCTTCATACGTATTCTCTTATGCTCTTGTGAGATACCATTTTTAAAGACAATCATTTTTTTCCTTTTCTCTTTCTTATTTCGCTTTCCACACATTTTTTCTTTGAAGATTCACGCTCGGTTTCTAGGACATTGGAGTTGAAGAGGACAGCCTTCTACTTAGAATCGGGTTTCCGATTGGCACATTCATAAGGTCTTGTAACCTTAGCAGAGTGAAGAGGTTGCGTCATTGAAGAATGTTTTACTTTTGATTGAATTATTATGATTACGCATCAAATCTAACCCTTAGGAAGTAGAAAAATAGCCTTGACCCAACACTTAGACCCGAACCATCAAGATCGATGCACTCATTTCAATGTAAGACTGAAATAGTTAAAAACTTATTCTATTGAAAGTGGAGTGCAAGCGTGTGAGTTATAGCAATAGAAGCAAATCGAAGAATGAACGGTATACACATAGATAAAGGTACTTTTCAGCAAACCTGGGCTTTTGTTCCCGATTCGACAAAGCTGCATAGAGATTGCTCAAGTCACGCCCCCCCCCCCCCCCCCCCCGCCCCAGACTTGAACGGGAACACTGTCCCGGAGTTCAGATCCTAAGAGAGGAACTCGCATACCAAGACTTGGATAAAGAAGTTAGAACATGTGCAACTTGTGTATGCTTGTTGTTCCGAGTTGGTAGTGTAGCTGGATGATTTGTGCGTCTTTCCCGTTATGGATGTTATCGAAGTGGAGAACCTATGAAAAAGAATCATACAATCCAAAAGAGAGAGAGAGTATGATATAACGTGGCAGCTAGTAGAGTGTATGCGTGTGAAAAGAAAAAGAACTCGGTTCTAAACATAAAAAGAAATAACAAAGGATACAATGCTCGGGTTGCCTCCTGAGAAGCGCTCGTTCAGGGTCACGAGCCTAACTAAGATGCTTTACTCATCTGGTGGACGTCCTCATCGTCTACGTGTGCGTAGCGTCTCGCGTGGATATGATGCTCGATCGGGTATAGCTCGGCTGTGTTGATCTCAAAGAAGGACCCCGGTCATGCTTAGTGTACAACTTGGTCGGGCGGAAGTCTGCTAGAATCGCGCTCATGTGTGCTCGGCTGTGTTGATCTCAAAGAAGGGCCCCGCTATGTTCCTTCTTTCCTTTGTCAAGCAGCTCGTTTGGGTCCTTATATAATCTTTCTCAAGCTGCTAACAGAGTTGTTTCTAGGGAATCCATACTCCCAAGTTCTTCAAGAACTTCCTCAGATTTTCTCCAAGACATCGATGTGGAACACCGAATCGATCATGCACGACTACTTGAATGTGTCATTGAGATTAAACTCCACTTCCTCGTCACCGAACATCAATGTGAGTCTTCCTTCGGCGCAATATCGATCATGCACGACTACTTGAATGTGTCATTGAGATTAAACTCCACTTCCTCGTCACCGAACTTCAATGTGAGTCTTCCTTCGGCGCAACGTATGATAGTCTTTGTTGTATGATCGTCGTTCCAGTCGACCGTGTGTTTCTATTTCTTGTGATCGAAGGGGGCTTGGGTGTTGAGTGTGTACAGCTGATCTTGAAGTGGTTTTGCCAACATTTCCCGACATTTACTCATGTTTGTAACCCGATATCTCATTTCCTGCAAAAAGCGAGAAAACACTAGAAGAAGACTAAATTGTACTTAGTGCTCGGTAAATTCCAAATAAATGATAAAACTGACTATGAAAATAGATGAAAATAATAGAACAATTTAGAGGTTATCAAATATCCACCACAATTATCAAGTCTTGGTGGAATGGTTTTAAGGATATGTATTAGCCAAACCAAAGGTGAATCACCACAAACGACGTGAAGAACAATATGTTTTCACTGTTGAGATGCGAAGGTCTGTTGAAGATGACCATATTGTACTTTTTAGACACAATCCTTGGATTAAAGAATAAATTCAATGATCCCATTGACAATTTCTTGGTGCAAAGTCGATGACCTTGAAGCTTGCACCAACTTTCCATAGGGAATGTTCACGTTTTCTAAGATTTTTCTTGAGATTAAGCACATGCTCAATAATTTTCATGGCAAAGTGAAGAAAATTTTGAACTCATTTAATTTAATTAGGTGTACTCCTTTGATTATTTTAATAATTTGTTTCTAAATTTGTTAACAAATTATTATATATGAGTGTGTTCTCATACTAAGGCAAATGTTCTGAAAACCGAGGGAGAATGTTGAATTCTCCGAATGCCCATTGTGCAACTCAAAGTACAAACCTGAAAATATGCACGGATATGGCTTGCATGATTTAAATGAAGAAATTGGAGATACAAAGGGTAGTCTATTGGTTACCGATTTCTCGAAACATTTTGGGTACAACGTGTATAACATTGTGATACAACGCGTGGTACAATGTGTAAGAGGTATGGTGCAACGTATTTGTATTACGTGTACAATGTGTGATACAACATGTGCAAGGTGTGGTACAAAAAGAGCATATGGACGCGATATGGACACATGTGTACGTGGTATTCCTCGGTTGCTCATAAAATTCGGTATGCCACGATTTTCCCAATTGAAGGATCAACTATGGAAATATTGACACATCGAAAACGTAGCCCAAAATGTATTGTGCAAGTAAGTTTTCTAATTTTAGTTCCTTATATTGTATATTATATTTTATTTTGTGTTATAAGTTTACTAGTATGTTTTGATTCGTTATATGGGAAACGATTGTGGACCGCCATGCATAAAATTTATCGAATACAATTTGTTCGGGATACCTTTGGACGAACTATATGACCAAAATATCTTCGGCCTTCGCATCCGACTTGCTTGTGACTTATTTCAAAATGACAAGCTCGGTTTTAATTTGTAATCAAGAACAATACATCAATTTTGGTTATTTTAATCCAAATTTTTTATTTATTTGTTATTTTATTTCTAATTTTGTAAGTATTAAATATTCTAACTGTTTATCCAAGTTATTAAGAACGATATCAAATTTTGGTTATTTTATTCCTAATTCTTTTATTTTTTATTTTATTCCTAATTATTTTATTATTTATTTTTTATTGTATTTCTAATTTTGTAATAAATAAATCTTCTAAATATTTATCCAAGTTATCAAGAACAAGAGATCAAACGTGTAAGGTACAACATTTGTGACACAATATTCATGGTATAATGTGTGTGGCAAAATCTTCGTTGTTCAACGTATGTGGTATAATGTGTACAACGTTCTTGGTACAACGTATTTGGTATAATGTGTACAACATGTGTGATACAATGTGTACAATGTGTGTGGTACAATGTGTGTGATATAACGTAGTAGGTACAACATTTATGGTACAACATGTGTTGTACAACGTGTGTGATACGTGTGTTTTACAACGTGTTCAAGGTTGTACCAACACGAACGATGAATTATAAACTTGACTTTGAATTTTAAAAGAGGAAAAAGAGAAAAAAAAAGACAAATCCAATTTCTGTCAAATCATAGAATTCAAAAGAAGAAAAATACAAATCTAATTTGTTAAAGTAGTTTCCAAAATAGGAAAAAGAAAAACGTGTATCTTCAAATGTGTCACCATAATTATTTTCTCAATATTCAAATACTTCAATAAAATGAAATCAATATTGATAAGTTCGGATTGTACCCTTATTGAACTTCAAGTTTTGGGGTTGAACTTGTTAAATTTGTCTTTATCATGACTTGTTTCATCATAATAGAGGTTTAGTTAACTAAAAATGACATACTATTATTGTTTATAGCAACAAACCACATATTATGTGACGAAATATTTAACTTGTACATAAATCTCATACTATGTCTTGTGTGTCTTAGCTTATGGGTTGATGCGTTATCAGAGTTAAATAAAATAACCTAAACTACCCGCAAGTGCACGGCACGTGTGTAGTATTTTAGGTGTCGATCCCACAGAGACTACGCAACACTACCTAAACTCGAACTATGAATCAAACTTGCTAACGAAAGAATATGGATGAAGAATTGAAATACTGAAAGTAAATAAACTACTTGGGTTCTAACGATAAGACAAACGTCCTAGGAATCCGGTTTCACCACAAGACTATCGAAACAAACGATCAACCTATCTATCATGCAAGCTCAGTTAAAGGTATCTAATGCAGACGATCCTAACATGATATCTACCCTCTCTCAAGGCATAGACACGTGATCTAAACAAGCTGCCCCCTACTTTCGTGGCTAACACCTTGAACTAAACCCATAGGCTCTATGATTCATCCGTTCACCCTCAACCGTTGTTACCCTACTTTCGTGGCCTAACCTCGGTTGTTCTAAACTTGACCTTCTAGGACTAGAATTCTCCTTTCGGTCTTTCTCCTAACCCCTAACACATGCATCTACGTGGACATCGCAAACACAAGTAAATTCAAGCGCTCAGATTGAGAATAGATAAACTAAAA